>JAOTQR010105804.1:8713-27434 GCA_025774065.1 Solanum ossicruentum | reverse complement strand
GGCGGTCGGTAGGCCCATCTTTATCAAAAAAACAGAAAGGGCTCGACCGATGGAAGGGAACCCTTTGTATGCTCCCAAAAGGTTTGGTTGGTTTGGCTATACCGACACCCGGAAAGCCCGCGTGAGGGAATAATTAAGTCAGAATTCATTGGTTACCGAATAAAGGTTTGTTTGAGGGCTTACCATTAGAGGATGCACATAACCATCTAACAATGTTACTTTCGTCTGCAAACAAATCAAAACCTATCCATGGATGTCGTTATTCCATGTCTTCCCATTATCTCTCACAAGTGAAGCGATGGTATGGTTAGCAAAGCTTCCACAGAGTTCTATCACAACTTGGGTTGAAATGCAGAAAGCCTTTTTAGAGAGAGATTTTCTGAGGTCAAAGAAGCTAAAGCTGAAAGATCAGATCAATAACTTCGAGCAATTGCCTAGAGATTCTATAACTACTACATAGGAGCGATTCACAAAGTGCTTGAGAAGTGTACCTAACCACATAATTGTTGATGGTTCCTTGGTGGAGATCTTATATTGGGTCTTAGATGACAATTGCAAAGTTGTGACTGACACCATAATCAGAGGCTTATCTTTCTATTATAGCTAAACGACTAGAGAAGCTGGAAAAAACAAACCATGCATGGGGTACAAGGTACAAAGTTATGACAAAGAGTTCCTTTTCAGTTAGTACAAATTTGGAGTAGGCTAAGATTTATAAAGATATGATGTAAGAGCTGGCACAAATTAGTACTAATATGGGGTTACTGGTGAAACAGAGTCAGGAATGAGTAAATGCAGTTAGTCATCTGTCACGACCCAAGCCTAGGTCCTAGAAGTGATATGCTGAATAGGGAACCCGAAGAGACCCCAAACAAACCTCTTAGCATATTATTCATACATCTTTGGTCGCAAAAGCAAAATAAACATTAATAAGAGTCAAGTATAAAAAGGAAGCGGGACTAAGGGAAGTCTTTCAGAAATATATAAACATAAGAAGAGTAAATCTCATAAGCATATACACATTTAGTATCCAACAACACCTCCACTTTAGGATGGAGCAATGGCCAAGACACTTTCCGAGCTCACCCTCATTATAACAAGTGTTCAACATAAAAGAAAAGTCTTAACATAACATGAGTAAAGTAGATATTTTCCTCGGAATTAAGGACTCACCAAAGCTTTCTTCAAAGAATCGTACTAGCCACGTGGAGGAGGATGATCAAAAGGAGTCCAGTCCCTACATGGTAATATCATGTAGGCATAGAGTATGCATTAGTACATTTGAATGTACTAAGTATGCGGGCTGCAATGCAACAAATACATAAGCTAATATATTCAAAATGCTTAATCATAATCATTAGATATATAATCTCAATATGACATGCATGATCAATGCTTGTAATAAAACATGCCTGTAAAACATTCAACTTGCAAATATATCATATATATATACATGGGAAGAGACCTTAACTGACATTGACTAAGCAGCTACAATTTGTACTCCAAGGCATGACACAGCCTCGGTACAGGTGATCGGGCATGATACCCCCTGACAAAGTGTGGTCTATTGCCAAGGTTAACCAAACATGATAACATTATCTTGATGGATCCAGTAGTATAGGAAGGGCATAATATGTAATCCTATGGTGGCACATAGTTTAGAGACTAAAGACTTTATATAAGGACCTCTTGAGTTGAGCCCCTATCTTAAGCCTCAATTTGTGCTAAGTCAAATCACACAGAATAAGTGAAATAATCATACATTAGTAATATCACAAGTGACTTGTAAGAGACATGATAACTTGACATTAGTAGCTCGTAAACATGCTTGACCTCTACTAGTGAGCCTAACTTGAACATGAGAGTAGGTAATAATCATACATGATCCCTTGCTTTAACATAATGGCTCACAAGAGGTAAAAATCTTGAAATAGGGCTCAACTTGATACTTGTAAAATCATAGATATGTTCATGCATTCAATACATGCTTGAAAGACCTTAATCATTATGAAATCATTTGACTTGTAAATCATATAATAGATCATCAATAACTTGAAAGTTCTTGCCATGTAATTTTATCAAGCACATGATGGCTTCATGATATTTGTTCAAAATCATGCAACTCAAGAGTAAAACAAAAAGAGTAACTCAATGAAAATCAACACACTAATATTGTAGTAAAACCTTAATATAGGGTACCTTGAAATCCATCACAAAAGCTTATAATATTTTATAGTTTCATAGCTTAAATCATGCATAGTCTCAGTAGACAAAAATCAATTCATGGAATAAGCTTGAAATAGATATTCATGCGCAATCAATCAATACTTGATAAAACTAATATAATTTTTATTTATAATAAAAAATACCCATAGGTAATATAGCTTGAAATCATGCATTTTTAAACGACCCCAAAAAAGTACTCGCAAATGTGCCATAGAAACGCCCAAAATCTTAATTTCCATATATCTTAAAATTTGCACGTTATTACGAGAATCTGACTTTATATTCTTATTCAAGGGGTCAAATTTAGGGTGTAAAGG
This sequence comes from Solanum ossicruentum, assembly GCA_025774065.1. Taxonomy (NCBI): domain Eukaryota; kingdom Viridiplantae; phylum Streptophyta; class Magnoliopsida; order Solanales; family Solanaceae; genus Solanum; species Solanum ossicruentum. The sequence goes on along the minus strand of JAOTQR010105804.1, from coordinate 24,891 downwards.
GTCAAACCCCAATTTTAGAGCAAACGTAGCAAAATTCAAATTTTAAAAGTGAGCCCAAAACAGTGTCCAAGGCGCCCTCCACGTGACTCGTTGTCCATGCGATGCACCCCTGTACAAATGGTCCAGCTTTATTTTTCGGTCCAAGACTTTTATGTCTTGGGCCTAAGTCCACCCATGTGTGAAAACACATGTACTTAGCATTATTTCACCCTCATATCACCCAAGACATTTCCTAATACTCACTCAAAATCCTTAGTCTTACATTTCGTTCAAGATTCAAGTCTCAAACCCTCATCTGGATTTCAAGTTTATCCTTTAAGCTTGAAGTCTCTATCTCCAATCTTCACCAAGCTCATCTCCAAAGCTAAGGTATGTAGGTCTTAGCCATTGGTACCTTCCACCCATGGTGCCTTAATCTCCTTTTTACTCGATTTGCATGATTTAAAGTTGATTATACAATTGGCTTCACTAGTAAGAACATGTCTATGAACTATGTTAAAGACATGTAAAGTTATGACTGTTTTGCCATGTTTTGAGCTATAAATCTTGGATATATTGTAAGATTCGATGAGAAGTTTTGATATATATTGCTTGAGGATGTTGCACAGAGTTAATTGATGGTTTCACGATGGCTTTTCTTTCATGATTTCATCTATAATTTGTACGGTCTTGTACCTCCATTATATACTCACCAAGTCATTGGTAAAATGTCTGGATATGGTATCTTGAGGAATTGAAGGTCCAATGCATGTCTCATGAGTTGAATGACTTCATGATGATGAAATGAATGTTTATAGGAGCTATATTTATGAGAATTATCTATACTATTCTAAGATGGCCATGCCTTGATTAGGGGGTACCACACCTTGACCACGATGATAAAAAAGATGATGTTCATTAGCCAAATTGAGGGGTTGATACCTCTTTAACCAACTTGAGGTATTGACACCTCATTAACTAAATTGTGGGGTTGATACATCATTAACTACATTGTGGGGTTAATACCTCAACCGCCTTAGAGGTGGGTGGTGTATGTTAATAACCAAATTAAGAGGTTGATACCTTAATAACCTAGGATGGGTGGTGGTAAGCCTATTAGCCAAATGATGGTCTCTTTCTACTTACATACTGTGTTCTATATAAGCATGATTTTACTTCAAGCACCATTTATATATTCCATATTGTTATTATGCTGTCCATTCTCTTTGTTTATGTATTTCAATTGCGTTGCTCATCTTCCATTGCATTGCGTCCTATATACTTAGTACATTCAAATGTATTAATGCATACTTTATGCCTACATGATGTTACCATGTAGGAACTGGAGCTCCATTTGGTCGTCATCCTCCACGTGTCTAGTGATATCCATTCAAGCTAGTTGGTAAGTCCTCTATTCCGGGAACTTTGGTTTTCATTGCTATGCTATGCATTAAAGACTATTGTTCCATTTGATATGCTTTGACTATGAGAGTGAGTCCAGTAGCTTCTTTAGGCCCCCGCCAAGTTCTATGTTAGAGGTGTGGTTGGAAAATAATGTATTATGCTTGAGATTTAACTCACTTATGATATTCAAGCTATTTAAAAATAAGTCTCTCTCCCTTAGTCCCAATTTCCCTTGTTTATGTTTCTTATGTTGATTTATCTTACTTTGCGACCAAGGATGTATGATGATATGCTATGAGGCTTGTTTGGGGTCCCTTTAGGTTCCCCATTCGCCGGTCATATCTAGGCCCTAGGCTTGGGCCACACCAGAGATGATATAAGAGCACTAGGTTGATAGATTCTCGGAGTCCAACACACCACATCGATTAGATTCCTATTAATGGTTGTGAAGCATGCCACAACTATGAATAGGTGGCTATGAGATGTTTTCCAAAATGTTTCCCTTCTTCATGTCCTAAGTCATGCTATAGAGTTGTGGTAAGTTTTCCCCTAATGATTGTTCTTTCCTATGGTAGATCATGCCTAACACTCGAGGACGACAGACCCAAACTCTCGAGGAACAACCTAACAATGGTGAGCTCTCGGATGCTCTCACTATGCTTGCCCAATTTGTGACCAACCAAGTCAATCAAGAGGCCTAAGCCCCTCATTCTACTACCTTGGGAGCTGGGGTAAAGGACTTTATGAGGATGAATTCTCTGGTGTTCTATGGTCATAGGTGGATAAAGATCCACAAGAGTTGATTGATGAGGTCTACAAGATTTTGAATATCATGGGTGTTGGGCCGAATGAAAAGGCGGAGTTGGCAGTCTACAAACTCAAAGGGGTAGCCCAAATATGGTATGATCGATGGAAGGGGAAGAAAGGTAATGTTTGTATGGTGTTTTCGGAGGAGTTCAAATTTGCTTTCCTTAATCGGTTCTTCCCACTTGAGCTTTGGGTAGCTAAGTTGATAGAGTTTATGAACTTAAAGCAAGGTGCTATGAGTGTTAGGGAATATGCCCTCAAGTTCAATCAACTTTCAAAGTATGCTCCTCACTTGGTAGCTGACCCTAGATTTAGGATGACTAAGTTTGTTATGGTGGTTTCTGACTTGGTAAGTGAAGAATGTCGGTCCTCCTTGCTAATTAGTACAATGGACTTGTTTTGGTTGATGACTTATGCCGAACAACTGGATGAAGAAATGACGAGGAAGAAGAGGGGTAAAGAGGCCAAAAGAGACCATTTTGAAGGGAAGTTCCAAAGTCCCAAGGATAGTGATGATGCTATGTGTCCAACATGTGGTAAGGTTCATAGAGACCCATGCTTAAAAGGCACCAATACTTGTTTCCATTGTGGTAAGGAGGGGCATAAGAGGAAGGATTGTCCTTGTAATTAACGTAAAGGAGAAGATGTTCATCATCAAGGTGGTGTCCTAAGGCAAAATAGGTTCTATGCTCTATAAGGAAGGCGTAGGAAAAATGAGGCACTTAATGTTGCCACTGGTAAGTTGAAGTTTCCTTTGACTTGGATGTGTATGCATTGGTGGGTCCGATGTGACACTATTTCTTCCCTTGCTCTTATGGTTGCTAATGGGTTCCTTGTGTGTCCTGAGTTGTTGTGTGGAATTGTTGGTGTTTATTCCATTGGTGGTTCTATTGTTGATGGCTAAGGCATTTAGGGATTTTTTCATGATCTTATTGCCTTAGGTCTTGTCTTTTGCTTTGGTTGAATTAGGTGTGGTGGTTTTTGATGTCATACTTAGGTGGATTAGTGGCGTGTATGGTATGTCTTCATTATTTGTAGGGCCATAGGGTTAGATTTCAATTCCCTAATAAAATCGTCTTTGAGTGGAAGGTTGCGAAGTAGTAGCAAAAGAGGTAGATCCATTCTTGTCTTAAGGTTCAATCTATCTCTAAGGGTCGCCCCATGTTCTTACTGCATAGAAGTCTTGTCTTGTGATCTTGGTTGAACTTAGCTTTCTGTATTGGAGGTCTTAGGGTAGTTTGGGATACTTGCATAACATGTTTCAAATGAGTGTAGAACCCATAAGGTTGTTATATGATGGTTATGGATGGTCGATCTATTTGGTCAACTAAAATGGGATAGTCATTTCTTTGAGATTGATCTTTGGTTGGAGCTTTGTCCCCAAGTGAGCATTATTAGTATTGGTGGAGTTGTTTGTTGATTTATGCATTGGCTATGTTTATGGGTCTCTAGAATAGGGTCTTAAAACCATACCTTGATATGTTTGTGGTGGTCTCTAGTGATGAGGTATTGATTTTCTTAGAGCTTGTGAATCATTTGGGGTTAGTGCTGCAAGTCTTAGAGGATGAGAGGTTGTTTGCTAAATATGATAAGTGTGCATTGTGGATAGCAAGAAGGTGGTTATAATTCCTTAAGGATTATGGTATGAGTGTGTGTGGAAAATGGTGGCAAGGAGGAGACTAGTGGGGTCCATCAGTTGGTTAGATTGGAAGTTAGGTGGAGGGAAGTTGAGAATGGTATTATAGTGCTCTCGGTGGTTCCAATCTTCTTTTGTTGAGGAAGTCTAGTTTAAGCAAGGCCTTGATTATGCTTTATTAGCGTTGGAAGTATTGGGTGGAAAGATGGTAGAGTGGAGGTTAGCTCTCAAGGGAGAGATGGTGGTTCATGGCAATGAGTATAATAGGTGTGGTTAATATTGATAAATGAGTTATCGTTGTGAGTCCTTCTAGAGTATAGAGAAAGTTGGTAAGACTGCATATGGATAGGATTTGCTTAGGGATATGAATATGGTGTGTTCAATTCTTCATGTGTCTAGGTTAAGGAGATGTTTTGGCGGCTCTAGTGCTATAGAACCCTTTTAGATGGTGGGTGATGTGAAGGATAAGTTGACTCAGCAGAAGGTCCCAGTAGAGGTGTGGATGGATGAGTGAGGAAGTTGACTAATGATGATGTGGTGTTCGTCAAGGCCCTTTTGGTGGAGTTATCTATTTGTATGTGTCTCTCCGGGAGCCTGTGCGAGCATGAAGGAGCAATATCCATATCTCTTTCATTCTATTCAAGCTTATGATAACATGCCAAGTCCATTTCTGTGATTCCAAGCCTTGTATTTCAGCCCCTATGTCATTGCATGCACTCATGTTTATGTTGACAAGTTCATGACGGTTTTGACACTTAAGTTGATATTTTGAAAAATGGTGTTTTAAAGTATATTGTTGCATTCTTGTGGGGCTGCTCTCCTTACGATTACTCTTCTCTTGTACATTTCTTTCACATTCGGGGAGGGATGCTCCCAAGGGGGAGATATTGAAATGACACCAATAAGTGCCCGAAAATGTGCCTCGAAAATGCCTGAAATATTAATTTCGATATATCTCAAAATTCGTGCATTATTTCAGAAATCTGACTTCATATCAGGGTGTCAAATTTAGGGGGAGAAGGGTCTAACCCCAATTTTAAAGAAACCACAACAAAATCTAAGTTTTCAAAGTGAGCCAAAATACAGTCTAGACGCGCCCTCCCCGCGATTCCCCCTGTACAAAAATGGTCCAGTTTTATTTTTCGGTCTTGGGCCTAAGTCCCCCCAGACATCAAAACACCTATACTTACAATTATTTCACCATCATATCACCTAAGACATTTCCCAATACTCACTCAAAACCCTTAGTCTTACATTTCTCTCAATATTCAAATGTCAAATCCTTATCCGGATTTCAAGGTTCTCCTTCAAGCTTCAAGTCTCCATCTCCAATCTTCACCAAGCTCATATCCAAAGCTGAGGTATGTTGGTTTTAGCCATTGGGACCTTTCATTACTCAATATGCATGATTTAAAGTATTTTACAATTGGATTCACTAGTAAGAACATGCCTATGAACTATGTTAAAGCCATGTAAATTTGCTATGTTTTGAGCTACAAATCTTTGATCTATAGTAAGATTTGATAGGGGTTTTGATGTATATTTCTTGAGGGTGTTGCAAGGTGTTGATTGATGATTTTACAATGGATTTTCTAATTTGCATGACACACCAACCAAGTGTTTGATAAAATGTCCGGATATTACTTCTTGAGGAAATGAAGGTCCAATGCATTGTCTTATGAGTTGAATGACTTCATGATGATGAAATGAATATTTATAGTAGCTTTATTTATGATAATTATATATATTATTCTAAGATGACCATGCCTTGATGAGGGGTACCACACCTTGACCACTATGATAAAAGGGATGATGTTCATTAACCAAATTAAGGGGCTGATACCTCATTAACAAAATTGAGGGGTTGATACCTCATTAATCAAATTGAGGGATTGATACCTCATTAACCAAATTGAGGGGTTGATACCTCATTAACCAGATTATGGGATTGGTACCTCAATTGCCTTAGAGGCGGGTGGTATATGTTAATACACCAAATTGAGGGTTTGATACCTTAATCACCTAGGATTGGAGATGGTAAGCCCATTAGCCAAAGGATGGTCTCTTTCTACTTACATACTATGTTCTATATAAGCATGATTTTATTTCAAACACCATTCATACATGCCATATTTTTATTATCCTATCCATTGCCTATGTTTATGCATTTCGATTACATTGCTCATCTTCTGTTGCATTGCATCCTTCATACTTAGTACATTCAAACATACTAACGCATACTCTATGACTACATGATGTTTCCATGTAGGCACCGGAACTCCATTTGGTCATCCTCCTCCTCCACGTGGCTAGTGGTATCCATTCAAGCTAGTTGGTGAGTCCTCCATTCCAAGGACTTTGGATTTCATGCCTATGCTATGTATTAAAGACTATCTTTCCTTTTGATATTCTTTGAATATGAGGGTGAGCCAGTTGCTTGTCTTGGCCCCCGCTAAGTTCTATGTTAGAGGTGTTGTTGGACAACATATGTATTATGCTTGAGCTTTGACTCACTTATGATATTCAAGCTATTTAAAAATAAGTCTCTCTCCCTTTGTCACAGTTTTCCTTGTTTATGTTTCTTATGTTGATTTATCTTGCTTCCGCGACCAAGGATGTGTCATGATATATGCTATAAGGCTTGTTTAGGGTCCCTTCGGGTTCCCCATTTGCCAGTCACATCTAGGCCCTAGGCTTGTGTCATGATAATTTTCATTAAAAGAGAAGGTTGGGCTCCATGAGTAAAAGGACTCATGGATGAAGAGCCACATACCTTAAGCATTGAATTTCTTGAAATGAACTTGAATGAGACTTGAAGCTTTAGATGGGTTCTTGAGTTCCAAAATTGAGCTTGAAATCCCTGAATTTGAATGAGAGATTTGATAGAATCTTGGAGAGGTTTTAAAGAGGGTTTTGTGAGTTATAGAGTTGAAAATTGGCTAAGTATAGAAGATTTCACGTTTAAATGGGCATGAGGCTATTACCCCAATACCCTTTGACGAAATAAGAAAACTAAGGAAAATTTTACACTAGTCCATGTGCTAGGCACGACGTGGACCAGACACAAAGTTCACTCTACACTAGTCTGCGCCCCAGGCGCGCCATTGCCTAGGTACGGACAAACACTGAAAAATCGACAATTAGCAAAAATTATTTTTCGCCACGGGTCTTCTAAAATCTGGGTTATGCCCATTTTCCACTCAGTTTTTACTCCAATTTAGAATATGAAGTCGGATTTTCGAAATCACCCACGAATTTTGAGATATATAGAAATTACGATTATAGGGCATTCTGAAGCACGTAAGAGGTGTTTCAATATCTCCCCCTTAGGAACATTCATCCTCGAATGTCAAGAAACTGTGTTAGAGAAGTAATTTTGAAGATGTAAGCCCGACATGAATGCAACAATTGCATTTAAACATCATTTTCAAAAAGTCTCAACATAAATGTCAAAAATCACCATAAACTTGTTACCATAAACATGACACATGCAAAATGAGATGAGGGCTGAAACTTAAGACTTGAAATCATAGGTGCGACTTAAATTATTACCTTTGCCTTGAGTAGAGTGGAAGAGATATGGGTATTGATTTTTCATGTCCGCCTTGGCTTCGCATGTGGCACCTTCAGCTTGTCAATTCCTCCAAAGAACTTTGATGGATGCTACATCTTTGTTTCTCAACCCCTTCACTTGCCTATCCAATATTTCCACTCACACCTCATCATAGGACAAATTATCCTCCACAACATCTAAGGGCACTATAACACTTGGGTCACCCGCACACTTCCTCAACACAGATACATGGAAGACCAGATGAACCATATTCATCTCCACAGGCAACTCTAATTCATATGCAACCTTACCAACTCTCCTCAAAATTCATTAACGACCCACAAACATTGGGCTCGATTTCCCTTCTTACCAAACCGAACCACACCCTTCATGGTCGAGACCTTCAAGTAAACCAAATCACAAACCTTAAACTCAAGATCTCTTCTGCTCACATAGGAGTTGGATTTTGTCTACATTGGGCCATCTTCAACCTCTCACTTATCAACCTCACCTTTTCCAAGGCCTCCATAACCAAATCCGGTAACAAAGCCATTTCCCCCACATCAAAACACCCAATGGGGGATCTACAACACCTACCATATAAAGTTTCAAAGGGAGCCATGCCAATACTAGAGTGGTAGCTATTGTTGTAAGCAAACTCAATAAGTGGAAGATGTTCATCCCAACTACCCTTAAACTCTAAAACACAAGATCTAAGCATATCATCAAGAGTTTGGATAATCCTTTCCGCTTGACCATCCATTGGAGGATGACAAGTTGTGCTAAGCTTGACCTTGGTACCAAGACCTCTTTGGAAGGACCTCCAAAAATGAGAAGTGAATTGAGCATCATGATTCGAAATGATAGACAAGGGTACCCCATGCAATCTAACGAGCTCATGAGTATACAACTTGGTATAATCTTCAGCACCATAAGTCCTTTTGACCAGTAGAAAGTGAGTCGACTTCATCGTTCTATCTATAATAACACAAAAAGAATCAAAGTGTTTCCTAGTCTTAGGCATCCACCCCACAAAATCCATGTTGATCTCTTCCCACTTCCAAGTAGGAATTTCTATGTCTTGGGCTGAGCCGCCTGGCCTTTGATGTTCGACTTTCACTTATTGGCAATTGTGACTACCGGATACGAACTTTGCAATATCTCTCTTCATACCACCCCACTAATACACCATCCTCAAGTCTCTATACATCTATGTGGAACCGGGGTGAATAGAATAAGATGAATTATAGTCCTCCTTCAAAATCAACTCCCTCAAGTTATCAACATTAGGCACACATAACCTACCTTGGTCCCTGACGGCACTATCTCCCCCTTGGGAGAAAACCTCCACTTTACCATCCTTCACCAAACCCTTCAACTCTAGCAAAGTGGGGTTAAGGTCTCTCTTTGACTTGACTTCCTCAATCAAAAAGATTTGGAACTATCAACCACTACTGTCCCACCATTTTCAACTTCCTTCAATATACTCCCAACCTAGCTAACTGGTGAACTTCTCTGGCCACCTCCTTACCGCCAAAATCATATGAGCTAGACTACCTATGGACACTCTACTTAGAGCATCAACCATAACATTAGCTTTGTCGGGATGATAGTGCACACTTATGTCATAATCCTTTAGGAGTTCTAACCACCTTCGTTGTCTCAAGTTGAGATCTTTTTATGTGAACACATATTAGAGACTGTTATGGTCGGTAAACACATCAACATGAACCCTATACAAGCAGTGATGCCAAATTTTCAAAGAAAACACCACGGTTGCCAATTTAAGATCACGGGTGGGATAATTTTACTCATGCACCTCAAGTCGCCTAGAGGCATATGCTATCACCTTGCCATTTTGCATCAAAACACACCCCAAACCAATTCTTGAGGCATCACAATAAACTACAAACCCTTATAACCCTTACAATAAAGCTAAGATAGGAATGGAGATAAGCTTATCTTTCATAGTTTGAAAACACTTTTCGCATTCATCGGTCCAAAAATATTTTGCCTTCTTTTGGGTCAACTTTGTAATAGGGGAAGCAATAGAAGAGAAACCATTCACAAACCTCCGGTAATTACTCGTCAAACCTAAGAAACTCCTAATATCCATCAGAATCAAGGGCCTAGGGAAATTTCTTATCACCTTCATCTTCTTAGGATCCACCTTAATGCCATCACCGGACACCACATGCCCTAGAAAAACAACTTCCTTCAACCAAAATTCACACTTTTCATATTTAACAAACAATCTATCATCCCTCAAGATTTGCAACATCACCCTAAAGTGATTCACATATTCTTCCTCACTCCGAGAATAAATCAATATATCATTAATAAAGACCACCACAAACATCTCAAGGTAGGGTATAAATATCTCATTCATGAGATCCATAAATATAGTCTGTGCATTAGTCAGCTTAAAAGACATAACCACAAATCCAAAATGCCCATACCTAGTCCAAAAAGTCATCTTGGCAATATCAGTCTCCCTCACTCTTACTTGGTGGTACAGGATCGAAGATCAATCTTAGAAAATTTACTAACCACTTGTAGTTGATCAAAAAGGTCATCAATCCTTAGTAGAGGCTATTTATTCAAAGTAACCCTATTAAGTTGCCTGTAAATACACATTCTAAGGTAGCCACCCTTTTTCTTTACAAACAACACTGGTGCACCCCAAGGTGACTTGCTAGGCCTTATAAAATCCTTCTCTAATAAATCCCTCAATTGATCCTTCAACTTCGCTGGGGCTATAAGGTAAGGGGGAATGGAAATGGGTTGCATATAGGGAAGGAGACTATACAAAAGTCTATCTCCCTTTCGGGAGTAACATCGGAAACTCATGGGGAAAGACATCAAGAAACTCATTGACCACCAGAATTGACTTGTCACAACCCAAGCCTAGGGCCTAGACGTTACATGGCGAATGGGGAGCCCGAAGGGACCCCAAACAGGCCTCTTAGTATATCAATAACACATCCTTAGTCATGGAAGAAAAATAAGCATCATATGATATAATAAAAGGGAAGCATGACTAGGAGAAGTCTTTGATAATCACTAAAACATAAAAGAGTATGTCATAATCATACACGAACTCTTGCTTTAACATGAATGACTCACAAAAGGTAAAATTCTTGAAATAGGGATTGACTTGATACTTGTAAAATCATAGATACTTTTCATGAATTCAATACATACGTGAAAGCATTTAATCATCATGAAGTCAATTGACTTGTAAATCATGTAATAGATCATCAATAACTTGAGAATTCTTGTCGTGTCATCTTATCAAACACATGGTGGGTTCATGATACTCGTTCAAAATCATGCAATTCAAGAGTGAAATAATATAAGTAAACTCAGTGCAAATCAACCTACCAATATGTAGTAAAACCCTCATGTCGGGTACATTGAAATCTATTACAAAAGTTTATGGTAGTTCATGGTTTCACAGGTCAAAACATGCATAGTCTCAACAAATAAAATAAATTCATGAAATAAGCTTGAAATAGTTATTCATGCATAATCAAGAAGTACTTCATAAAACCCCAACATATTTATATTCATAATCCATGATAAGAAATACCCATAGGTAATACAACTTGAAAACCTGAAATTTATGAAAAGGGAAAGTTGGGCTCCATATCATAGAAAATGCTTTATTTGAACATGGGTGCTCATCCTATTAAAAAATTGTACGTGCATAGATCCATTGGGGTCTTGAAATTATATAAATAGTGAAAGGACCCAATGGATGAAACCCACATACCTTAAGCCTTAAATTCTTTGAGGTGAACATGGAGTAGTCTTAGAGCTTGAAATGAATCCTTAAGTCCCAAAATTGAGCTTGAGATCCTTTGATTTGAATGAGAGTGAAACGACCCCAAACAGTGCTTGAAAATGTACCTTGGATGTGCCTAGAATTATAATTTCCATATATCTCAAAGTTCGTGTGTTATTTCAAAAATCCTACTTCATATTCTTGTTTAGGGGGTCAAATTTTAGGGGGAAAAGGGTCTAACCCTGATTATAGAGCAACCATAGAAAAATTCAAATTTTCATAGTGAGCCCAAAACAGTGTCCAGGCGCGCCCTCTGCTCGGCGTGCCTCTGTACAAAAATGGTCCAGTTTTATTTTAAGTCTTGGGCTAAGCGCCCCCCCCATACGTGGAAGTACCTATACTTAGTCTTATTTCACCCTTATATCATTCTTAACATTTCCCAATATCCTCTCAAACACTTAGACTCATATTTCACCCAAAATTCAAGTCTCAAAACTCAAGACCAATCTTAAGGATTTCTTCAAAGCTCTCTTTCAAGCTTCAAGTCTCCATTCCAATCTCTTTAAAAGGTTCTCCAAAGCTAAGGTATGTGAGTTTCAATCATTGGGTTCTTCCACCCATGGTGTCCCTGTATCCTTTTTACTTAATTTGCATGAATTAAAATTGATTTTACAAATGGGTTTACTCGTATGAACATGTCTATGAACTATGTTAAAGCTATGTAAAGTTATGACTATTTTGCTATATTTTAAGCTATAAATCTTAGATCTATTGTGAGATTTGATGAGGGGTCTTGATGTATATTGCTTAAGGTTATTGCAAGGTGTTGATTGATGGTTTTACAGTGGATTCTCTTGCATGATTTCATCTCTATATTTCATGATTTTATACTAGCATTACACACCCTCCAAGTGTTTGATAAAATGTCCGGATATGGGTTCTTGAGGAATTGAAGGTCTAAAGCATGAGATATGATATGAATGATGAAATGGGCTTATGTATGTGATAAATCCTTTACAAAGATTTGCATTAGATTATGCCCAATTTGGGGTGACTAGGAGTCTGGATAACCTAGATGGGGGTTTGTACTCATCAACCTAGTGAAGGGTTTGTACCTCACTACCTAGGTGATGGGGTGGCATCATCATCAACCCAGATGGGGGTTTGTACTCATCAACCTAGTGAGGGGTTTGTACTTCACTACCTAAGTGCTGGGGCGACGTCATTACTAAGCTAGTGAGGGGTTTGTACTTCCCCACCTAAGTAATGGGGCGTATCATCACTAACCTTGTAAGGGATTTGTACCTCACCACCTAAGTGATGGGGCGTCATCAATACTAACCTACTAAGGGGTTTGTACTTTGGAAAGCTAGCTTGGTCTCTTCTACAGATATGATATCCTATATGAGCATGAGTTACTTAAGTATGTTTTACTTATGCATTGATCATACATGCCATATTGTTGTATTATGCCTATAGTCTATTGTTATGCATTTTGATTATGATGCCTATCTCTTATTGCATGGCATCCTACATACTTAGTACATTCAAATGTACTAACATGTACTCTTGGCTACATGATATCACCATGTAGGAATTGGAGTCCAAGTTGATCATCCTCCTCCTTCACTTGGTTAGTTTGGTGCTACTCAAGCTAGTGGGTGACTCCTCCACTTCAGGGACCCTAGTCTATATTTCTCTTATTATGTACTGATGCACTCTTCATATTCTATTTTGACTATGAGGGTGAGCCTGGTTGCATTGTATTGACCCTTGCTCCTATCTAGGTAGTAGAGGTGTTGTTGGACGTGCTATGTATCTATCTTATGAGCCTTAATTCTTTTTTCTCTGTGTGTGGATGTTATGTATGCTTTCCCTTAGTACCTTGCCCTTGTTTTCTAAAATTTCACATGTTACTTAAGTATTAATCTCTCTCCATTAGCCCCAATCCCCCTTGTTTTTTTCTTATGTTGTTTTACATTGCTTCTGCGACCAAGGATGTGTAATGATATGCTATGAGGCTAGTTTGGTGTTCATTTGGGTTCCCCATCGCTGGTTGATGTTCTTTCAAAATACAACATATTTGATGCTTAAAATAAGGGGTTTTGTGAGTTATTAATGCAAAATTTTCTAATATTTATGTGTTTTTGTGTTATTCTTGCAGAAAAGTTAGGTTGGCATGATTTTGAAGAGACGTTGTAGATTTTGTTGAAGCATAAGACATATGAGCCCACCTACGAGTCATAGGATATGTTGTAGCAGGAAATAGAGACCAAAAATTCAAAAATCATCCAAGTGAGAGTTACTCCTACGAGGTCATCCTATGAGTTGTATGACACACTATGACTTATTTAGGTGGAATCGTAGCAAGAATCAGAGAGCCAAAATGTTGGACAAAAAATTGAAGGCCAAGGCTACGAGACAAGCATACAACTCATAGCCCAAGCAATGACTCATAGCAGTGGGTCGTACCTGTTGATTCTAAGATGCCAAGACCCTGATACAAGACCCTAATTACGACTCGTAGGTTAACCTACGAGTCGTGTATGTGAGACATATTAGATCCAACAGTGTTTTCTGCATATTTTCTAAGGTTTATTTGTGTACACTATAAATACTTTAAGTAAGGTTTTCATTTTAGGACCTCACATCAGACATTTAGAATTTGTCTCTAAAATATTCTCTCAAGAATATTTTAGGGTTTCACATTAGATTGTTCTCTTCTCTTTGAAAGCCTATTTTGGAGATTGCAAATCTTGTGCTATCACTTTAGAAATATATAAAACTTGTAGGTTTGCAACTTGGGTGTCTTCAACTTTCATTGTTGTTGGTAAAAATCTCAACTATGTCATTTATTTACATGTTTGTGTGCTTTTCCTTAGCCATGAGCAGCTAAGCACCCACAACTTGGGGTTGCGGGAACTATGGGTAGTTTCTCGAGATGACCTAGGTTGATTGCATTTTTATGTTTGGGGATTTTCATGTATTGTCTATTTCCTTTCATTATTAATGTTATTTGGTAGTGGCTAATACAAAACCCCACCTACTACCACGATCCCGACCAAGGTAGTGATGAATTGGAAAAGGGAGGTAGATGAAAGGATTTGGTAGATGTTTTCTCATCTAATCGATCAAACCTGACTAAGGGGAGGTTAACGGGACAAAGGTAATGGTTAGTCGGCATGCCATGGTAGCCAACCAAGCACCATGGTGAAATTCGACCTTCACCTTCGCAAGAGGGTTGGAAGAACCTAAGTTACTGTCCTGCATGTAAATCACCAATTGTAGTTATGTTATCTAGGTTAAACGAGTCAATGAATCATGGGGAAAATAATTCCCAAGTTGTCCCTAAAATTAAGTGTTTTCTCACGTTTGAATTATTGTTTATTTTATTTTGTTTTTGAATCACAAACCCCCCCTCCCATTTAGAGATTGTAGTCATTGATACTAGAAAAGATTAGTAGTGAAGTGTTGTAGTCAAGGCCTGTATTCCCTGTGGATTAGACCCTGGCCTCGTTTAGGTTAATTACTAAGAGTGACCGCTTTTCTTATTGGAGTGTGAACATCACCAAATAATTATGGCGCCGTTGCTGGGGAATATGTCTAGGTTTTGATTAGATTTCACTATTAGTTAGTTCTAGTGTTAATTTCTACAGTCTCTTGTACTTTACTTTTATTTTTGTTTTTGTTGTTTGACTTCTTTTGTAGGGTGTACTAGGTTGTATGCCCAACACAAGGAGCCAAGGCGAGCCCTTAGATCCACTGAATTTGGAGATCCATCGACTACCAAGAAGGATGGCTCAGATGAATGAGGATATTGAAGTTGAGGAGGATATGCATTTGAATAAGCATATGGATAGAGAGGAGAATTCACCACAAAGGGGTAATAGGCCATAGCTCAGGGACTTCAATGAAAATGCTTATGGATGGAATCAATATCAATTGAACCCTATGGCTATGGATGTTGTCGGTGCTATAGTACAACCTCATTTACCAGCAGATACTAAGTTCATGGTATCGAGTGGATTGCTCCAAATGCTCCAAAACTATAGTCTACCCATAGGGCTACCTTCAGAGGATCCCCACCGTCATCTTCAGAATGTGGTATTTGTGTGAAAAAGTGTCATAGGGACACAAATCCTTTCACTTGATGCTTTTGGGTTAAGAGTGTTTCCACTATCATTGATTGGCAATACAACTGTATGGTTGTCTGAGCTTCCTCCGAGCACTATCACAAGTTGCATTGAACTTCAAAGAGTATTTCTTGAAAGATAATTCCCAAGATCTAAGAAGTTGAAGCTCAAGGATAAAATCAACAACTTTGAGCAATTTCTAGGTGATTCTATTAGCACAACATGGGAGAGGTTTACTAAATGCCTAAGGATGGTTACCGATCACAAGATTGTCGATGCCTTGGTCGAGATTTTCTATCGGGCACTTGACGAGAATAGTCGAGCTTGTTTCAAAACAATCATAGGAGGCATGTTTCTAGACCAACCTTTTGCATTGATAGCTGCAAGAATGGAATAAGTGGTCAAATCAAATAGAGCATTGGAGCAATGAGAGCGAGGTGTCATGAATCCTTCTTGTGCGGTTAATAGCAATAATGAGCAAATAAAGGTAAATGAAGAGATCATGAAGCAACTTGCTCAACTTCGCACAAGCATGGGTCTTGAAGCAAAACCAAGAAAGCATCCATATGGTCACTCACCAACCTCCGAAGCATCCTACCTATGATGATCTGTTCTTTGATGAGGATGCATGTTTTGTAAGCAACCAAGCGATGGGTTTTCGGAACAACCCCCAAAGGTCCAATTCGGACTATTAGAGGCAAGGTTCCGGGAACCAAGGTCAGAATTTCAATCGTGATGGGATGTATAGAGATAATCGGTATAGATACAATAAGAGAGAAAGAGTGTTAGATGCAGAATGGGGGAGAAGAGAGGGCTACAAGAATGTTCCTTAATGCCCTCTCACAACCGTGATGCTAGGTCAAGTAACTCCAAGATCGA
>JAOTQR010105766.1:0-27442 GCA_025774065.1 Solanum ossicruentum | reverse complement strand
ATTGCCATGTTGTCTTGAATGATTATTTTCATGTTATATATTGCATATACAGTCCTAAAGCTCCAATATTATGACTAACAAAAGAATAATCTCAAAGGTAATATAAAGATAAAGTGTACAGTTTTGATAGGTGGTAGCCCGAGGGGGTGGAAGTAACACCTAGCAAAGGGACGATCCTATCATGGGTGGTAGCTCGAGGGGGTTAAGGAAGAACCTAGCAAAGGGACGAACCCGATACAGTTCACCACTGATTAATTGGTCATTTACAGTTTATGATGTGCACAAATTATACAGTAAAGGTAAAGCAAAATAATGAACATAAAGTATTCGATCCCAAAGTATATATAAAGGTGGTCTCTTATTCTACACTAGTGCATAGTTTCATTTGAAGTTGTATCTCATATATAGTATTTCATGCCTTACATATTCAGTGCACTATCTCGTACTGAGTCCCTTGTGGGGGACCTGCATTTCATGCTGCAGGTACAGGTGCTACTAGATCTCCCCAGTAGGAGCACAGGATATTCAGCTGCTGTTACCAAGCTCCAGGTTGTTCCGAAGCTTTGCATCTATCAAAAGTTTATATGGTTTTATTATACAGTCATTCGAGGCGGGGCCTGTCCTGACACTTATTTTGTACTTTCTATTATCTAGAGGCTTTGTAGAATATGCAATTTAAAGTGTGGTCATGTCTCGTACTTTTGACACCATGGCCCCAACGGCCTAGTCACATGCATTCCCTTTGTCTTATATCACAGTTTACTTGCATACAAACATGTTGAATGTAGAAATCCTTTATAAAATGTATATAAAGTGCATAAGTACAGGTTGGTTCTCCTGAGCCTTATCGGCAATGGGTGTCGGTCCGCCCTAATGGGACTTGGGGCGTGACAAGGAAGAACAACCCACACACTCAAGGAACAACCGGCTTATGGTGAGGTTTGCGATGCTCTCACTTTGCTTGCACAAGTTGTGGCTAATCATGCCAATCAGGGGGCCCAAGCCCCTCATGCTCTTACTCTGGTATCTCAGCTAAAAGATTTCATGAGGATGAATCCCCCAAAATTACATGGGTCAAAGGTGGATGAGGACTCTCAAGAGTTCATTAATGAGGTCTACAAGGTTTACGCTATTAGCGGTGTTAGATCAGAAGAGAAGGCAGAGTTGGCAGCTTACCAACTCAAGGGGGTAGCACAAAGATGGTACAATCAATGGAAGGAGTAGAAGGGAATCAATAATGTGGTTCTTTGGAAGGAGTTCAAGGTGGCTTTTCTTAATCGATTCTTCCCTTTTGGGCTTAAAGAAACTAAATTAGTGGAGCTCATGAACTTGAAATAAGGACCTTTGGATGTGAGGGAGTATGCCCTCAAGTTCAACCAAATTTCAAAATATTCTCCACACTTGGTGGCCGACTCAAGGTCTAGAATGAATAAATTTATGATGGGAGTACCTGACTTTGTGAGTGAGGAGTGTCAGTTTGTTATGTTGATTAGTGACATGGATTTGTCCAATTTGACGAACTATGCCGAACAAATGGAAAAGGGAAAGTTGAGGAAAAAGAGAAGTGATGAGTCAAAAAGGGCCCATTTTGAAGGAAAGCTCCAAAGTCGCAAGGGGTGGCCAGTTTCTTCAAGGCCCAGGATCTTCTCATATTCCCTAGAGGTTTGCCAATGACATTCCAAGATCCCAAGGTGATGGTGGTGTGGGTCCTATTGATGTGTGTCCGAAGTATGGTAAAGGTCATGGTGACCCATGCTTAAGGAATACTGATGCTTGTTATGGTTGTGGGGAGATAGGGGCTTAAGGCAATAGATTTCCCTCGAAATAGCTAAAGGGTAAGGATGTTTTTCCTCAAGGTCGGGGTGCCAATACGGTTCCTTTGGGGAGAGGTGGTCAACAAGGTAGTGCCCCAAGGCACAATCAGTTTTGTGCTATGCATGGGAGGCAAGGGGTTGAGGAGGTGCCCGATGTTATATGTGAAAATTCTTTGATTTTGATGTGTATGCATTGATTAATCTGGGTTCCACTCTTTGTTTTGTTACCCCCTTTGTTGCCAAAATGTTTCATGTTGAAGTCGACTTGTTGTGTGTCTTATGAGGTGTCTACTCCTATTGGTGCATCTATTGTTGCTAGAGAGGTGTATAGAAATTTTTTTGTTCACATTTTTCATAAGATTTGGCCTTATGATATTGTTGATGTTGGATATGGTTGATTTTGAGTCATTCCTGGGATGAATTGGTTGCATGCATACTATGCCTCTATTAGTTGTAGAAGCCGCAGGGTCAAATTCCAATTCCCAAATGAACCCGTCCTTGAGTGGGAGAGTCAAAATATGGTGGTCAAGGGTAGATTTATCTCTTGCATTAAAGCCCGTAAGTTGCTCTCTAAGGGGTGTCTTTATCACCTTGTGAGGGTAAGGGATATGGAGTCCAAAGTCCTTCCCATAAAGTCGGTTCCGGTGGTGAATGTGTTCCTTGATGTCTTCCCTAGTGACCTTCCCAGTGTTCCTCTTGAAAGGGAAATATATTTTGATATAGACCTCCTCTCCAATACTCAACCCTTTTGTATTTGCCCTTACCGTATGGCCCCAGTGGAATTAAAGGAGTTGAAGGAACAATTGAGGAACTTGTTAGAGAAGGGTTTTATTAGGCCTAGCCAATCACTTTTTGTGAGGAAGAAGGATGGGTCTCTTAGAATGTGTATTGACTACCGGCAACTTAATTGGGTCACCATAAAAACATGTATCCACTTCTAAGAATTGATGATTTTTTTATCAATTGTAAGGGGCTAACCACTTCTCTAAGGTTTTTCTTTGGTCTGGGTATCATCAAGTGAAGATGACAGAGTGTTATATATCCAAGACGGCCTTTTGGACTAGGAATGGGCCTTATGAGTTGGTTGTGATGTCCTTTGGGTTGACTAATGCACCGACTATCTTTATGGATCTTATGAATATGGTCTTCAAACCCTACCTTGATTCATTTCTTGTAGTCTTCATTGATGATCTTTTGATCTATTCACATAGTGAGAAGGAACATATGGGTCATTTGAGGGAAGTGCTACAAAGATTGAGAGAGGAAAAGTTGTATGTCAAGTATGAGAAGTGTGAATTTTGGTTGAAAGAGGTTGCCTTCCTAGGTCATGTGGTGTCGGGGGACGATATTAAATTGGATCCTAAATAGACAGATATTATTAGAATTTCGCATATACGATTGACCCCATTGGATATTACGAGCTACTTGGGCCCAGCGGGGTTACTATAATAGGTTTGTGAATAGTTTCCCTTCTATTTCTTCACCTATGACCAAGCTGACTCAAAAGAAAGCCAAATTTGTATGGACCGATAAGTGTGAAAAGAGTTTCCAAACATTGAAAGATAAGCTTATGTCCGCACCAATATTGTCACTACCGAAAGGGACAAAAGGATTTGTTGTGTATTGCGATGCTTCTAGAGTAGGTTTGGGTTGTGTGTTGATGCAAAATGATAAGGTGATAGCCTATGCTTCTAGACGACTCAAAGTGCATTAAAAGAACTATCCTACCCATGATCTTGAACTAGCCACTGTGGTATTTGCATTAAGGATATGGCATCATTATTTGTATGGGGTGCATGTTGATGTGTTCACTGATCATAAGAGTCTCCAATATGTCTTCATTCAAAAAGATCTCAACTTAAGGCAAAGAAGGTGGTTAGAACTTCTTAAGGACTATGACATGAGTGTGCACTATCATCCCGGTAAGGCAAATATGGTGGCGGATGCTCTGAGTAGGGTGTCGATGGGTAGCCTAGCTCATGTTGATGATGGTGGCAAAAAGGTGGCTAGGGAGGTCCACTGGTTGGCTAGATTGGGGGTTAGGTTGGAAGAGGTTGACAATGGGGGTGTTGTTATTGTTGATGGTTCTAAATCTTCATTGGCGGAAGAGGTTAAAGCTAAATAAGATCTTGACCCCGCTTTGTTGGAATTGAAGGCATTGGTAAAAGATGGTCAAGTGTAGCTTTTCTCCCAAAGGAGAGATGGTGTTTTCAGATACCAAGGTAGCTTATGTGTGCCTTGTGTTGATGGCTTGAGAAAACAGATTCTTGATGAGGATTATGGTTTTTCTTATTCTATTCACCCCGGGTCTAGCAAGATGTATACAGATTTGATGGAGGTGTATTGGTGGGGAGGCATGAAGAGAGACATTGCCAATACGTCAAAGCCGAGCATCAAAGGATGGGTGGGTGGCCTAAGACGTAGAGATTCCTACTTGGAAGTGAAAAGAGATTAATATGGATTTTGTGGTTGGTTGCCCAAGACTAGAAAGGATTTTTATTCCATTTAGGTTGTGGTTGATAGGATGATGAAATCAGTTCACTTTCTATCCTTTAAGACCATATATGGGGTTGAAGATTATACTAGTTTGTACATTCATGACTTGGTGAGGTTTCATGGGGTTCCTTTTTCCATCATATTGGATCGTGGTGCTCAATTACATCATATTTTGGAGGTCATTTCAAAGGGGTCTTGGTACAAAAGTTAAACTCAACACGACCTTTCACCCTCAAACATATGGACCAAGCCAAAAGAACTATCCAAACTCTTAAGGAAATGCTTAGGGCTTGTGTGTTGGAGCTTAAGGTAGTTGGGATGATCATCTTCCATTGATTGAGTTTTGCCTATTATAATAGCTATCATTCTAGCATCAGTATGTTCCCTTTTCAAGCTCTCTATTATAGACGTTGTAGGTCACCGTTGGGTGGTTTGAGGTTGGAGAGGTGGATTTGTTGGGACACTGATTATGGAGGCTCTTGAGAAGGTTTGGATGATTAGAGAAAGGTTGAATATGGCCCAAAGTTGCCAAACATCCTATGCCAATGTGAGGAGAAGGGACCTTGAATTCAAAGTTGGTGATTAGATTTATTTGAAAGTTTCAACCATTAAGGCTATCGTTCATTTCGGTAAGAAGGTGACTTAAGCCCTAGATATGTGGGTCCTTATAGGGTGTTGAGGAGTATTGGTAAGGTGGCCTATGAGTTGGAATTGCCTAGTGAAATGGAATTGGTTCATCCGGTCTTCTATGTGTCTATGTTGAGGAAGTATGTGGGTGACCCTAATGCTATTGTGCCTCGTGATGTTGTGGGGGGTAGTTGAAGACAACTTGACATATGAAGAGGTTCTAGTAGAGATCTTGGATAGATAAGTGAAGAGGTTGAGGGACAAGGATGTTTCTTCCATTAAGGTCCTTTGGAGGAATCAACAAATAAAAAGTGCTACATGGGAGGCCGAAGCAGACATGCAAAAATGACATCTTTATCTCTTCCACCCTAATCAAGCCTAAGGTACTAATTCTAAGTCTTCTATGTAATATCATGTCTCATGTTTCAGTCCCTAAGTCATTTGCATACATTCATGTTTATATTGACAAAGTTCATGGTGATTTTACACTTATGCTGAGATTTTGAAAATGATGTTTTGAGTGTGTTGATGCATTCTTGTTGGGGCCAATCTCTTTATTATTACTCTTCTCATATATGTCTCTTTGACATTTGGGGAAATGTTCCCAAGGGGTAGATATTGAAATGATCCCAAAAAATGCCCGAAAATGTGCCTCGAAAGTGCCCGGAATCGTAATTTTCATGTATCTCAAAATGCGTGCATGTTATCAAAAATCTCTCCATATTCTTGATCACGCGGTCAAATTGAGTGGAAATAGGTTTACCCCAATTTTAGAGTAACTGTAGCAAAATTTGATTTTTCCAAGTTTCCGCAATCAAGTGAGGGTAAGCGATGGTTCCCAGACGCGGACCAGTGTATTTTGGCTGCCAATTTTTCCAAATGCAGCCTAAGGCCTTAGGGTCTGGGACTAAGCCTTCCTATGTATAAAAACACCTGTACTCAGTCATTTTGCAATCCCATATCATTCAAGACATTCCCCAATACTCACTCAAACACTTAGACTAATATTTCACTCCAAATTTCAAGTCCCAAAACTCATCCGGATCTAAGGATTTCACTCAAGCTTCAAGTCTCCATCTTTAATCTTTATCATGTTATTCTCCAAAGTCATGGTATGTGGATTTCAACCATTAGATAATTTCACCCATGGTGCCCAAGCTTTCATTTTATCTAACTTACTTGCTTTTAAGTTGATTTTACATATGTGCCTATTATTATGAATTTGATTATGCACTATGTTGGTGTTTTGTAAAAGGTGACTGTGTTAACATGTTTTGAGCTATGGATCTTGGATCTCACTTGATATTTTGATGAAGGGTTTTGATGTATATTGTATGATGGTGTTATTAAGTATTGGTGGGATGATTTACTTCAAGATTTCTTGCATGATTTCAGTCTTTAATTGCATTGTTTTACACTAGCATTACACACCCATCAAGTGTCTAATAGAATATCCGGATTTTGACTCTTGAATTATTGAAGGCCTAATGCTTGGCATATGAGATATATGACTTTATGATGATGAAAGTTTGTTGTTTATATGTTAATTTCATGATGAACTTCCATAATGTTGTGAGTTGACCAAGCCTAGCTCAGGAGGTTGTAGACCTGGGTAACCATATCGACAGATTGGTACCTTGGTAGCCCGATACAGGGGATTGTAGACCCGTATAACCATATTGATGGTTTGGTACCTCATTAATCATATCGAGGGGTTTGTACCTTTGTTTTCTAGTACTGGGGAGGGTAGTAGGCTCGTATAACCATATTTAGGGGTTTGTACCCATTCACCTCTCCAAGGGGGTGGTATGCCTTAGATATTCTATATTGATAGTCACTTGCTACACATGTATTTTTTTCTATATAAGCATGCTTACTTCAAGCATCCTTCATTCATGCCATATTGTTACTACGCTATCCATTGCCTATGATATTGCATTTTGCCTATGTTGTCTATCTATTATTGGGTAGCATCCTACATACTTAGTATATTCAAATGTACTAATGCATACTCTATGCCTATATGATGTTACCATGTAGGAACCGGAGCGCTGGTTGATCATCCTCCCCCTCCATGTGGCTAGTACAATTGTCTTTAAAGCTAGTTGGTGAGTCCTCCATTCCGGGGATAATGTTTATGATCTGATGTTATGTACTAAAACTATCTTCTCTTATATATTTATTGACTATGAGGGTGAGCCCAGTTGCTTGTCTTCGTCCCTGCTAAGTATCTAAGTTTTAGAGGTGTTGTTGGACATGTTATGTATTATGCTATGAGCTTTGACTCTCTCTTCACTTTTGATGTTTATGCAATGAAAGTTGTCCCTTAGCCCTATTTATCCCTATTTACTATCTCATGTTGACATTTTATTGCTTCCGCGATCAAGGATGTGTAATGATGTGCTAAGAGGCTTGCTTGGGGTCCCTTCGGTTCCCATACGCCGTGTCACGTCTAGGCCCTAGGCTTTGGTCATGACAGCATCAATAGATTGGGGTGTAAGGGCTATCGCCATGGGTCCTTTCCTTTCATTGAACTATGTGCCAACATAGGTATATGGTAGCCATTACCGAAAAGACTGGGTCATAAGGAATGCTTACACATTTTGATGTGATTTGATATGATATGCTTTGATATGGAAATCCTTCCAAAAAGCGGGGTTGTAAGGAAAGTGTGGATCACATCGAAAAGATGTGATCGTAAGGTGTTGTGTAGATTATCCTTCGTAATAATCTTTTGCTAACAATGGGAGATCTACATTAGAGTAATTCATGTAGTAGCTCAGGTGGGATAGATTTTGTCGGTTACAGTCTAGCCCCACTATATATGAGCATTTGTGCATTTCATGCATCATGAATTTTCATGGCATATTTTAATACTACTCTTCATTGGATATCTTCTTTTTATATTATGTGCCCTTGTTATCTAACATTGAATACAGGTTTGATAAGTCATATGCATTGCATGCCCGCATACTTAGTACATTCAAACGTACTAACGCATACTTTTGTCTACATAATCTAACCATGTAGGGACCGAGAAGTACATCCATTCGCCATATGATTTCTAGCTCAAATTTCATGTTTTGATTGTTGTGGTGAGTCCTATCTTCCAAGGACAACCCACCATTCCTCTACCCATAGTGTTTTACTTATTTTGTTCACTCTGAGGGTGAGCTCCGGATATGCCTTAGCCCCTGACCTATCTTATGATTAGAGGCATTGTTGGATATCTTGTAAACTACTTTACGATTATATGCTAAGTGTTATGATTGGAGGTTTTCTTATGGTATTGGCTATCTAATGGTTATCGTTATGTGATTGGGTTGCAAGCTTATGAAATGTTTCTGTGTTATGTTGTGAATGATCCTAAATCCCGAAATACCTTATAGCATGAGTCATACCTACCCTCCTCTTAGTATATATGTGCTACGTGCTTTGTCAATACATGTTTCCCCTATTCCCTATAACATCCCCATAGCGTGAGTCCTCTTCTCCCGTCCCTTCGACTTATGTGTTTACTTTTCAATTGCGCTTCCGAACCAATGATATGAGTATGGATACTATGAGGCTTGTTAGGAACTCTCAGATTTCCGTTCTCCATGCCACTCTTAGGTCCTAGATTCGGGTTGTGATATTTATTTTTAATTAAATAAAATAAAATCATGTTGATGAATAAGTGCTAAGTGAATGACTTAAGTTCCAAACAAAGAAACTTTTATTGTGATCTGTTTATTATTGCATAAAATATTAAATGTACTATGATTCATATTCTTTTTCATTGATATGATTGAGGTTGATAACATATTAGATGTGGCATACTTAATGATATATCAATTGATCATCAAACAATGAACGCTTAGCTAGAAAATAGGCCAAACATATATACAACATTTTTAACTCGTCTGTATTTTTTAATTTGACGCTCTAATTCTAGTGAATGTTTGGATTAGTTTATTTATTTTTTATTTTTAAGTATTTTTTAAGTTTTGAAAGTGTTTTGATAATATAAAGAAGTGTTTTTAAGCACTTTCATGAAGCTGTAAAAGTTTTTTAAGAAAATCCCAACTTATGATTTTTGAATTTTGACTTTTAACTTATAAGTCACATAAAAAAAGTTAATCCAAACACCCGTTAAGTCTTATTCAATTTTAATCCTTCAATTCTACTTTTTATGTACTATTTAAGCATAAAATACTAATTTTATGATTTCTTTATTTTTATTTGTGTACTTCAGTTGCAAATTTTCATTTCAAAAATCAATGTTTTTTCATTAGTTCTCTTATTTAAAAAAGAATGAGAAAACAGTAATTTTTTAAAAAAAAAAACTTTTTTCCCCGAGAGCTTCCCTATTTATTTATTTTTTCTGCATGAAGAAGTATCCAATGAAAGTGTATTGGCTTTCTTTGTTAAATAATCAATTAAGTTAAATATCACCACATATTTATGCTTTTTATATCGAGGCTTTTTGAATTTAAGTCAAATTCTAGCTTATTAATTTTTAATTCAACTCAAAGAAAAAAAAAGAACTCGTCTTTTATACGATCTAAAAAAGAAAACACCTTGTTCTTATTAATAATACCACTAAAAAAATCTTAAAACTCAAAAAATTTTGTTATGTTGTCATTAATTTTTTTAAGAAACAAAATGAATGCACTTCCATCATTTTTTATACTAAATTATCATGCCCCGGGAGGATATCCATGGTATGGCCGACACTCAAAGACTATTGCTAGTCCTCAAATAAATCATTTGGCCTCATCTTCACTTCATACTCAAAAGCAAAAGATTAATACTCAAAGAAAAGACTGTAATATAATGGAATAACCAAGTCTTTATATAAAAAAATATTTTCCAATCGACAAAAGTTTGAAAAGGAACAATGTTCAACATCGTCTACTCAACATCTATGAAGCCTCTACCTCTAACAACTGGATGGTACCATGAAAGACCATCGCTACCCAACTCAAGGAAGATAAAGTAAAATGCTTAGTGAAAAAAAAAAGGACTCCTCTGAAGGTAAGGAGGGCTCACCATCTCTGTAATTGTTGCATCTGCTGAAATCCTTTAATACCTGCCTCTGAATCATAAAACGATGCAGGTCCAAGTAGGCCTCAGTACATGGAATATACTGGTATGTAAAATAGTTGGAATGGAAAGGTCATGATAAAAGTGCTCAAATCAAGAAACGCAACTCAAGAGGCTCAATTCAACAAAATATACAAGTGTAAGAATAAAGTCATCCTTTGAAAATAACTCAATAGTATGCAACTCACAACAAATCGTTCAATTTTTTTTTAATGAAGTAACGCTCGTCAAAATATACTCTAGTATGCAACTCAGTCAAACATGTTTTGTAAATTAGGGAGTTTCTCTAACTGACAGACATCACACCACCCTCTTTAATAGTGCAAAACGAAGACAACGTCATTGCTCGTTCATACATTACTTGCCAAGGTAAGGATGTCAACATCTGCATCATGAATCATGATTCATCAGCTCCGTCCACCTTTTTAGGACAAGAGTTGCCAGAACATGGTGCACAACTATCCTAGACGAGCGATGTAGCTTTGGGGTTGAGCCACTTGTACTCAACCCACAACTCGGTACTCAATACTACTCCCCAAAACATCCTCTTTAAAACTCATCTTACACATCATCATTATAATCATCTTTCATCAATAAATATATTTTAGAAATACTTTTACAATATCATCAAACATTTACTCAAAATGTCATTTATTCAAAGATCAATTAAATTAAAACTCTTCAAAACACGAAATTCTTTCTTTTGAAAACATATGCTTCAAAAATTTTTACATATCATCAAGACTCTTTCACAAATCAATATTTATGCTCAAAACTCATTTTCAATGCAGACTCAATAAAATATACTCATATAATATCCTTGCTCAATATACAAAAATAACCATAAAATCCAATTCAAAAAATGCATAAGAAAAGGATAAAGTATAATCATCACTTAGGGTTCATGTGAATGAAAACATAAACATACATTCAAACAAATTCTCAACTTCAATAACATCATCAAGATATTATTATATACAAGAAACTAATTAAGACAATAGAAAACTCAGAAACTTAATTTAAGAGTTTCGGGTAAAACTTCTCTCGAACTCAATTTTAAGGAATCAACATGTGTGGCTCGTGGTTGAACTCAATCCAACTCTATGAGTAGCCTTACATACATTTTAGGGATATAGACAATCAAATTCGCAAGAAATTAGCCTCAATCCTCTTGAACCCTAGCCTCCTCTTTTCTCCTTAGCACTAGTTCTTAATATGAATAGCATAAATGATAGAAAATTCACTCTTAGAAATTGATATAGGTTTGAAAATGACCTCAAAATGATATGGTTTTAGTCTAGGATGGGTAGGGAAAATACTACAATGTCCTTACTATTTAAAAATATATATTGTCATAATAGGGCAATCCGCGACGCGGGCTTGTCGCCTCTGAAGTTATTTGTTTGAGTGAAAAAATAAAATGCGTTGAAAAATAATTTTTCTATGAAATACACACAAATCGGGTATGCCAAATGTGTTTTATGGTAAATTTTTAGAAACCACTTTGTGATATGTTTCCAATCCCGTCAAATTCTTTTTTAAAAGAATAAGTTCTGGTCCATAACAGGGATGCATTGCGCCTCTATCGCACACCCTTATTGTATCGTGTTTTCACATATAAAAATTATCTTTTGATTCGGTTGCTCCAAAAATCAACCAAGACTACTTTCCCACAATTATTTATGTCGATCACGTATCCAGCCTCGGATTTTCCATCGGAGAATGGGAAGACGCGTTATGCGCACATATCTCCTCTAGGGATATTTTGATAATTTTATCAGGTGTTTACATTATCTTCCCCTTAAGATCATCCATCATCGAGATGAGCACACTACGAGATTACTCAAGGAAAATATGCAATTAAGGACTTAATAGCTCAAATACTTTAACTTAATGGTGAACATCGAGTCATGGAGTGAAAACTTAACTCATTAGAGGACATCATTATCTCAAACTTACAACTCTCATCAAATCCTAAATCTAACTTAACACATTATAGGACATCTATCTTGATGGGATTTTTCTAGTAGTTAGCAAGAAGACTAGTAGTATCGACAAGAGGCTACATCAATAGCTGAAAAGTTCATCATTGTCTCAAACTTACAACTCTCATCAAATCCTAAATCTCACTACACACTCTTAGCATGATCAAGCCTAACTCAAAGTCATCTCATGCTACCCACAGGTTAATCATATGCTTACCATATATCCCGCAAGGTTTTTGTTCTATATCTTAGATACTTTCAATCAGACACGAATGGAACATCAAAACTCAAACAACTCGAATCATTCAACATCTCGATAATCAATTGTTAGAACTCAAGAAGGAAGTCATCAACTCTAATTGAGAATGGGACCATCAAGATGGATAAGACTCCATAGATAACACTTAACTTTGCACCTTATCTCAACTTTGCTTCTCTTCATGGAACTATACCTCATCAATTGAAGCTTATAGCTCCTATTAAAATCTCTTCCTAACCACATCATTTTATTTCGTTCAAGCCTAATTCTAAGCTTCAAAATGCTACTCCTAAGATGATTATATTCCTACTAGGCTGATCCTCAAATCAAGCTCTATACCTCCTCAAGGATTTCCATTTAGCGAATTTTACTCTCTCTCACTACTCTAATGCATCTTACCTGAAACACTCACTTAAAAGCCATCAATAGCCTTCTCTAGCCACTCATATAATGACATCCACACATTCAAGCCTATCATCCTAACCACTTCAACTATATCTGAGAATTATCAAGCTTACTTAGCACTTTTACCTTCATCATTGAATGAGCACTCATGAAAACACACCAACCCACTACTTGCCTAGAGACACTGACCCACTCTTACCTATTTATTACACATCATAAGGTCTCATCTCTCTCTTCCACCACATCCATAACCTTAATGAAACAAGGAGATCATAATTATCACATCAAAGAGCATTAACCATTACTCATTAGCAATAACTCATCTGCTATCCTCAACATTGCTATCATGACTGGGAAGAAGGATCATTGGAAAGGCTTAGAGTGAAATGTCACCACCCAAGCCTACGGCCTAGATATGACATGGTAAATAGGGAGTCCAGAGATAATCCAAACAAGCCTCTTAGTATATCATGAAAACATCCTAGGTTGCGGAAGCAAAAATAAGACAATAACAAGAGTCAATTATAAAAAAGAAAATGGGACAAATGGAAGCTTTTGATAATCATAATGGAATAAGGAGAGTCAAGCTCATAGCATATTCAAATATAGTATCCAACAACACCTCTACTTTAAATGGACCGGGGGCCTAGACACTTCTTGGGCTCACCCTTATGATAAGAGGTATCCAATATAAAAAAAAAAAAAAAGAAGTCTCCACATAGAATGAATGATATAGATATTTTCCTTGGAGTTGAGGAATCACTAATGCTTTCTTCAAAGAACTAAACTAGCCACATGGAGGAGGATGATTGAAAGGAGCTCCAGTCCCTACATGGTATTATCATGTAGGCATAGATTAGGCATTAGTACTTGGAATATACTAAATATGTGAGGTGCAATGCATCAAGGATATAAGCCATAATATTCAAAGTGTATACATATAGAAAATGGATATAATCTCAATATGACATGCATGATCAATGCTTGTAATAAAATATGTATGTAAAACATTTAACTTGCATAATATATCATACATATGTGGGAGCAGACCTTACCTAACATAGACCAAGTGAGCTACTACTTAGAATCCAAGGCATGACACTCTCATTGTAAGGTGACAAGGCATGATACTCCCTCGATGAGGTGACCGAGCATGATACCCCCCGGCGAAGTGTGGTTTACTTGCCAAGGTAACCAAACATGATAACATGATAACATGAACTAGATGGATCCACTAGCAAAGCTCATTTAGGGAAATCATATCATCCTATGGTGGCACATAGTTTAGAGACCAAAGAATTTATAGAAGGACCCCTTGATCGAGCATCTATTTTAAGCCTCAATAGGTGCTAAGTCTAATCCCATGGAATACTTGAACTAATCACTCTTTAATCATAACATAAATAACTTAGAAGAGACATAATAACTTGACATAGTATCTCATTACATGTTTGACCTCTTCTAGTGAGCTTACTTGAACTTGAATGTGAGGGTAAAATAATAATCATGCTTGATCCCTCGACTTGACATGAATAACTCACAAGAGAATAAAATCTTGAAATAGGGGTCAACTTGTCACTTGCAAAATCATAGATACTTTTCATGAATTTAATACATGCTTAAAGCCCTTAATCATCATGAAATCACTTGACCTATAAATCATGTAATAGTTCATCAACAACTTGAGAATTCTTGTCATGTAATTTCATTAAACAAATGGTGGGTTCATGACACTTGTTCAAAATCATGCAACTCAAGAGTAAAATAAGAAGAGTAAACTAAATTCAAATCAACCCACCAATATTCAAGTCAAACCCTTATTTAAGGTATCTTGAAATTCATCTAAAAAATTTCAATAGTTCATGGTATTCGTAGTTCATATCATGCATAACTTCAATAGATATAAATCAACTTATGGTATGAAATTGAAACAAATAATCATGCATAGTCAATCAGTACTATATAAACCCCAAGATAATTTACGTTCATAATTCATAATAAAACATACCCATGAGTAATAGAACTTGAAATCATGCAGTTTTCATAAATTGAGAAGGTTGGGCTCCATAGGTGAATTCTAGAGTAGAAAAATGGCTACGTATATAAAATTTCACGTCTAAATCGGCATTAGGTCATTACCCAAATTCCCTTGAACTAAGTTGGAAATACAGGGCACAAAATGCACTGGTCCGCACCCCTGATGGGTCATTCGAAATACAGGGCACGAAATGCACTGGTCCGCACCCCTGATGAGACGCAGACCAGACGCGGAGGCAACATTTCACTAGTGCACGCCCCAGGCACGTTGCAGCCTGGGCACGTGCAGCCACTAGAATTTATAAAATTAGCGAAAATTATTTTTTGCTACGGATCATCTAAAATTCAAGTTATACCCATTTTCCACACAATTTTATTCCCAGCAAGAATATGAAGTCAGATTTCCAACATCACACACGAATTTTGAGATATATGGAGATTACGATTATAAAGCATTAGAAAGCACATGAGGAGTATTTTAATATCTCCCCCTTGGAAACATTTGTCCCTAAATATCAAAAAAATAGGCGTAAGAGAAGTAATTATGAAGATTTCAGCCCGACATGAATGCAACAAATGTACTTAAACTTCAATTCAGAAAAGTCCCAACATAAATGTCAAAAATCACCATAATTTGTTACCATGAACATGAATGCATGCAAAAATGACATAAGGGATGAAACTTAAAACTTGAAATCATTGATGGGACTTAACTTATTACCTTTGACTTGAGTAGTGCGGAAAAGATATAGATATCGCTTTTTCATGTCTGCTCGGCTACCCATGTTGCACTTTTAACTTGTTGATTCCTCCAAAGGACCATGACAAATACTATATCTTTGTTTCTCAACCTTTTCACTTGTCTATCCAATATCTCCACAGAGACCTCCTTATAGATCAAATTATCTTCCACAACACCTACAACTTCTATAACACTTCGGTCACCAACACATTTCCTCAACAGACCTCTGGAAGACCGGATGAACTATATTCATATCCATGGGCAACTCCAATTCATAGGCAACCTAACCAACTCTCCTCAAAATTCTATAGGGTCCCATAAATCTTAGGCTCAATTTCCCATTCTTGCCAAGCCCGAGCACACCCTTCTTGGGTGAGACCTTTAAGTAAACCCACTCATTAATATTAAACTCAAGGTCTCTTCTCCTCACATCTGAATAAGACTTTTGTCTACTTTGAGCAATCTTCAATCTCTCCCTTATCAACCTCACCTTCTCCAAATCTTCCATAACCAAATCCGAGCCTACAAAGTCATCTGCTCTACATCAAACCTCCTAATTGGGGATCTACAATGCCTACTATATAAAGCTTCAAATGGAGTCATACCAATGCTTGAGCGGTAGCTATTATTGTAAGAAAACTCAATAAGTTGAAGGTGTTCATCCCAACTTTCCTTAAACTCTAAAACACAAGCCTAAGCATATCCTCAAGAGTTTGGATAGTCCTTTCAGCTTGGCCAT
Source organism: Solanum ossicruentum (assembly GCA_025774065.1). Classification (NCBI taxonomy): domain Eukaryota; kingdom Viridiplantae; phylum Streptophyta; class Magnoliopsida; order Solanales; family Solanaceae; genus Solanum; species Solanum ossicruentum. The sequence goes on along the minus strand of JAOTQR010105766.1, from coordinate 11,253 downwards.
CCATTTGAGGATGAAAAGTCGTGCTAAGCTTGTCCTTGATACCAAGACCCTTTTGGAAGGATCTTTAAAAATGAGAAGTGAATTGAGCACCACGATTCGAAATGATAGGAAAGGGTACCCCATATAATCTAACCAACTCATGAATATACAACTTAGCATAAGATTTGGCACCATAAGTCTTTTTGACTGGTAGAAAGTAAGCCGACTTTGTCATTATATCGACAATAACCTAAATAGAATCAAAGTATCTCCTAGTCTTTGGTAACCCAATCACAAAATTAATGTTGGTCTCTTCCCACTTCCAAGTAGGAATTTCTATGTCATGAGCTAAGCCACCTAACCTTTGATGTTTGGCTTTCACTTGTTGCCAATAGTGATAACCGGCTACGAACTTGGCGATATCCCTCGTTCTACCACCCCACCAATATACTTCCTCAAGTCTCTATACAACTTTGTGGAATCGGGGTGAATAGAATAAGATGAATTATGGGCCTCCTTAAAAGCAACTCCCTCAAGTCATCAATATTCGACACACACAACCTACGTTAGAACATAAGGGAACCATCTCCCCTTTGGGAGAAAACCTCCACTTCACGATCCTTCACCAAAGCCTTCAACTCTAGCAAAGAAGGGTCAAGGTCTTGTTTTAACTTGACTTCCTTAATCAAAGAAGACTTGGAACCATCAAAAACCACTACACCACCCTTTTCAACTTCATTCAACCTAACCCCTAACCTAGCTAACCGATGAATTTCTGTAGACATCTACTTGTTACCTACATCAATTTAAGCTAAACTACCCATGGACACTCAAAGCATCGGCCACAACATTGGCTTTGCTGGGATGATAGTGCACACTCATGTCATGATCCTTAAGGAGTTTTAACCACCTTCTTTATCTCAAGTTAAGATCTTTTTGTGTAAACAAATATTAGAGACTCTTATGGTCGGTAAACACATCCATATGAACCTCATACAAGTACTAATGCCAAATTTTTAAAACAAACACCACAACCACCAATTCAAGATCATGGGTGGAATAACTTTACTCATGCAGCTTAATTTGTCTAGAGGCATATGCTATAACCTTATAATTTTGCATCACAGCACACCCAAACAAATCCTTGAGCCATCACAATAAGCAACAACAGTTCTAACCCTTCTGGTAAAGCCAAAATAAGAGCGAATGTCTTTCAAAGTTTAAAAACTCTTTTCACATTCATCAGTCCAAGTGAATTTTGCCTTCTTTTGGATCAACTTTGTCATAGGGGAAGCAATATAAGAGAAACCATTCAAAAACCTCTGATATTAACCCACCAAACCTAATAAACCCCTAATATCCGTCGAAGTCAAGGTCCTAGGCCAATTTCTTATCAACTCTATCTTCTTAGGGTACACTTTAATTCTACCGCCTGACACCACATGCCCCAGGAATGCAACTTATTTCAACCATAATTCACACTTTTCATATTTAGCATACAACCTCTCCTCTCTCAAAAGTTGCAACATACCCTCAAATGGTTCATATGTTCTTCCTTACTCTAGGAATAAATCAATATATCATCAATAAAGATCACCACAAACACATCAAGGTAGGGTTTAAAGACCCTATTCATGAGATCCATGAATATTGTTGGTGCGCTAGTCAAGTCGAAAGACATTACCACAAAGTCAAAATGTCCATTCTTAGTCAGAAAAGTCATCTTGGGAATATCACACTCCCTCACCTTCACTTGATGGTATCCAGACCAAAGATCAATCTTAGAAAAGTGACTAGCCCCTTGTAGTTGATCGAAAAGGTCATCAATCCTTGGTAGAGGGTACTTGTTATTTATACTGACTCTATTGAGTTGCCGGTACTCGATTCACAATCTAAGATAACCATCCTTCTTGTTTACAAAGAACGTCGGTGCACCTCAAGGTGACTTACCAGGCCTTATGAAACCCTTCTCCAAAAAATCCCTCAATTGATCATTCAACTCCTTCAACTCTGTCGGGGCCATAAGTAAGGGGGAATAGAAATGGGTTGTGTATCGAGGAAGAGGTATATACCAAACTCTATTTCCCTTTTGGGAGGAACACTAGGAAGCTCATTGGGAAAGAAATCAAGAAACACATTGACCACCGAAACCGACTCAATAGGAATGACTTTAGACTCAACATTCCTAACCCATACAAGATGGTAAATGTAACCCTTAGAAATCAACTTTTGGGCTTTAAAGACAAGAAATTAATCTACCCTTTACCGCTACATTACAACTTTCCTACTCAAGAACGGGTTCATTAGGGAATTGGAGTCTAACTTTATGGGTCCTAGAATTAATGGAAGCATGATATGCATGGAACTAATCCATCTCAAGAAAAATATCAAAATCCACCATGTCAAGTTTAATAAAATCACAAGGTAAGATTTTATGCAATACGAACATAGGACAATCTCTATAGACCCTTATTGCAATAATGGACTCACCAACAAGGGTAGACACTTCATAAGGTTCACACAACAATTCGAGACACACTTGAAGTTTATTAGTAACAGAAGGGGTAATAAGAGAAAAAGGGACACCCGGATCTATCAATGCATACACATCATAATCAAAAAACTTTAACATACTGGTAACAGCATTAGGCACGTCATCCACTTCTTGCCTTCCTTGGATAGCATAGAACCTATTTTGCCTTAGAGCACCCCCTTGTTTGCCTCTCTTTGCCCTTTGACCCACATTCGCACCTTGGCTTTGAGGACGACCATCTTTACCCTTGTGTTAAGTATGAGGAAAATTAACAACCTTGTGACCCACTTCACCACAACCAAAGCAAGCATTAGAGTTCTTCAAAAATGGACCACCATGGTTTCTCCTACACTTTTGCACCTAGGATTAGTCATCCTACTATTGCTACCTTGTAACTTTTGGTTAGGTACCCCATCATTACCAAACCTGTTGTTAGGAGCATTGGAGGACCTTGACCTTAGAATTTGTTACCTTGTTGAAACCAGCCACCATTGGCACCTTGGAAGCCACTCTCAAACCAAGCCCTCTTGGAATCCCAACTTCTTCTCTTCCTAGGTTTCTCCCCCTCAAGTTGTTCATCATATGTCATAAGCTCAGACAAGTCCATACCACTCACTAGCATGGTAGTACGACACTCTTCATTTACCAAGTCAGACACTCCCAATACAAACTTGTTCATCCTTGATCTAGGGTCGGCAATCAAATGAGGAGTATACTTTGGGAGCTTGTTGAACTTAAGGGAGTACTCCTTCACACTCATGGAACCTTTCTTAAGATTCCTGAACTCTATCATTTTAGCCTTTCTTAACCCAATAGGAAAGAATCGATTGAGAAAGGCGGCTTTGAACTCCTCCCAAGGAATAACATCATTATTTCTCCTCTCCAATTTCAATTAAGCAAACCAAATTTGGGCTACATCTTTGAGTTGTTACGCCGCTAATTCCACCTTCTCCTATGAATTTACCTCCATGATAAATAGCACCTTATACACCTCATCGATGAATTCTTAGGAATCTTCTTCCACCTTGGACCCATGAAACTCCAGAGGGTACATCCTTGTGAAATCTCTTACCCTTGAGGTCGAAGTAGGATCATGAGGATCTTGGGAACCTTGGTTTATTTGGTTCATCATAGCATGGGCCAACATAGTGATGGCATTCTGAAACTCATCTTGGGCCGCCCCTCCATCTTGAGGAACTTGAGGAGGGGGAGGGATCGGTTGCTCCTCGGATGTACAAGCTCTCCTTAATCTCCCTCTTGGTAGCGGCATGATCTGGAATAAGAAAATGGAATTCATTAGGGGGAAGGATTTATCTTTACACCTAAAGCATGACATAGATAATGATAAAATAAAACATTTCCTAAAACACCTCATATTCTCCTATTCATAGTTGTAGCGCACTTTACAACCATGAATAAGACTCTAATTGATATCGTATTTTAGATTTTCGAGGACTATTAACAACCTAATGCTTTGATACAATATTGTTATCACCCAAGCCTACGGCCTAGACGTGACACGGCGAAGAGAAGTCTGGAGACAACCCAAACAAGTCTCTTAGCATATTATGTACACATCCTTGGCTGCTGAAGCAAAAATAATACAATAACCAGAGTCAATTATAAAAAGGAAAGCGGGGCTTAGGGAAGTATTTGATAATCATAAAGGCTGAAGGAGAGTCGAGCTCATAGCATATTCAAACATAGTATCTAATAACTCATCTAATTTAGAAAGGAAGTGGGGCCAAGGCACTTCCCTGGCTCACTCTCATGATAATAGCTATCCAAAATAAAGAAGAAGTATCTACATAGCATGAATAATATGGATATTGTCCTCGGAGTCGAGGAATCACCAAAGCTTTCTTCAAAGAACGAACTAGCCACGTGGAAGAGGATGATTGAAAGGAGTTCCATTCCCTATATGGTAATATCATGCATGCATAGAGTATGCATTAGTACTTTGAATGTACTAAGTATGCATGATTCAATGCATCAAGGATATAAGCCATAATATTCAAAATGCATACATATAGGCAATGGTTATAATCTTAATATGACATGCATGATCAATACTTGTAATAAAACATACATGTAAAACATTTAACTTGCATAATATATCATACATATATAGGAGGAGATCTTACCTAACATAGATCAAACGAGCTACTACTTGGAATCCAAAGCATGACACCCCCTTTGGTCAGGTGAAGAGGCATGACACCCCCTCCATGAGGTGACTGGGCATGACATCCCCCGGCGAAGTGTGTTCTACTTGCCTAGATAAACCCAACATGATAACATAAACTAGATAGATCTACTAGCAAAGCCCATTTAGGGAAATAATATCATCCTATGGTGGCACATAGTTTCGAGACTAAAGACTTTATATAAGGACCCCTTGAGTCGAGCCCCGATTTTAAGCCTCAATCTATTGTAAGTGTAATCCAATGGAATACTTGAAATAATCACACTTTAATTGTAACATAAATACCTTGTAAGAGACATGATAACTTGACATGAGTAGCTCATTACATGCTTGACCTCTTCTTGTGAGCTTACTTGAACTTGAATAATCATGCTTGATCCCTCAACTTGACACGAATTGCTTACAAGAGAATAAAATCTTGAAATAGGGCTCAACTTGTCACTTGTAAAATCATAGATACTTTTCATGAATTTAATACATGTTTGAAATCCCTTAATCATCATAAATCACTTGACTTATAAATCATATAATAGTTCATCAACAACTTTAGAATTCTTGTCAGTAATTTCATTAAACACATGGTAGGTTCATGATACTTATTCAAAATCATGCAACTCAAGAGTAAACTCATTTCAAATCAAGCAACCAATGTTGTAGTAAAACTCTCATTTAGTGTATCTTGAAATTCATCTTAAAATTTACAATAGCTCATGGTTTACATAGTTCACATCATGTATAACTTCATCAATTCATGGTATGATATTAAAAAAGACATTCATGCATAGTCAATAATACTTGATAAACCCCAACATAATTTACATTCATAATTCATAATAAAAGATACCCATGAGTAATACAACTTGAAATCATGCAGTTTTTATAAAAAGAGAAGGTTGGGCTCCATGGGTGAAAGGACCCATGGATGAAGACCCACATACCTTAAATTGGAATCTCTTTGAATGAATTTGAAGGAAACTTGAAGCTTAAGGTGGGTCTTGAGTTCCAAAATTGAGCTTAAAATCCTTGAATTTGAATGAGAGATTTGATAAAGTCTTGGAGAAGGTATAGAGAGGGTTTAGTGAATTCTAGAGTTGAAAAATGGCTAAGTATAGAAGATTTCACGTTTAAATGAATATTGGGTCATTACCCAAATGTCTTTGAACTAAATTAGAAAAACAGGGTATGAAATGCACTAGTCCGCGCCCATAGTGCTAATCGGACAAAACACGGAGGCAATATTTCACTAGTGCGCACCCTAGGCGCATTGCAGCCTTAGCACTCACATTCACTGGAATTCATAAAATTAGTAAAAATTATTTTTCACTGTGGGTCTTCTAAAATCTGAGTTATACCCATTTCCCACTCAATTTTGCCCCCTAATTAAGAATATGAAGTGGGAATTTTGAAATCATGCAAGGATTTTGAGGTAGATGGAAACTACGATTATGGGACATTTTAAAGTACATGAGGGGTGTTTTATGAAAGATTATAAGCATAATACATCTTGAGGAATTTGATCTGAGAGAATTCATAACGTGATACAATCTCATTATCCCTTTTGGACCTATCATGCATTTATGAAATTGAATATGCTGTAAAACTCAAGTCGTATCTCGTATGACATAAGGTTGGGAACTCTGAGATTTTCGTGATATAAAAGTACCTCTATTACTTCTCATCCTCAAAACTTGATAAGAACGTGAATCAATATTAGGTGTATGGGTTTAGGCTATAGGGGTGGTGCTCATACATAAGACAAACATAAAGCATCACCGCGATGAGCTTTAAGGAATATAAGAGATAGAAAAGCATAATGTCCCATCCTTATCAACTCATCATTATCCAAACTCAAGATTCACTTAGTTTATTAACTCTTCATCTCCCCTATAGCTCAAAGGTCTACTCCCTAGCTCTGTGAATAAGTTCTTTTTACTAAGCTATAAGTATAGCTCTCCACATGATTGCGGAATTATTATCCACAAGAAAATCTTAAACTCTCCTGCTATTCGTTACTCGGAGATATAAAATCGCTATTAGAACTTTCTTCTGAGATACTACTCTGGGCTTCCTTCTAGCTCTATGGGCAACTTTCTATACTTACTGCTCTTATTGGTTTGCATAACCGCTTTCTACCACTCTTATCATCTAACCTCTTTGTTTAAGCTACTTACATTCAACTCCTAAGTTCTGATATATTTTACTAAAGAAGTCTTGGATTTCAAGGAAAAACTCATCGTTAATCATATATAAATCCCCATCAACTTACTTACTAAGGGTGATAAAGAATGCTTACACCTACTTATTACACATCCATAACTCAATTATACTACCTAAGTTCCTATACCAAGTCATAACTTAGAGCTTCACACAAATTTACACTATCACGAATACACATCCTAAGCCTCTTCTAATCTTGTGTTTCTTCCTCAATTTACTATCTCCATCTAAAAGGTACCTATACCATACTCATGCATCACGTTCCTTGCCAGTCAACATCTTATTGTCAAACACACATAATAGTAGACTCTTAGAATAAATCTCCAACAAGGACTATTAGTGTCATCATGCTACCTCCTTCTTCACATCACTCCCTAAAATTCAAGCTTAGGGATTAGCACTAACATGTGCATCACAAACTTCCCTCCTATCATATCAATAACTACTAGGTAACAATTTAGGAACATAGACCTGCTAAAATCTCATAGTGAATAATCGATCAACACACCCCTTCTTTACAAGTCAAGTACCATTCACCCATCTAGTATACCTCCTTATCTGGCTAAGCTCATGCTCTATGAACCTCATGGGGCTCTCACTTCAAAATCATAGCCTAGTGTTAGATCTATTACATGAAAAGCACTATGTTCCCTTATTCAACCTCTATGCTTCACCCTCTATCATCAACATTTTCCTAGCTTGAGCACACTCCAACTCATCCAAATAATAACTCTTTCTCTATATTTCATCATGAACAACAAATGGTATTTACTACTCATTGGTCACTACATACAGGAATCAAATCACCAATAAATCACTTACCTAAGGGACACATGACTCTAGTTACAAGTCTCAATCAATCACTACTCTCACTATTTGGCCTCCTCCTCTCCCTCATCATCCTTCTACCTCCGGGGTAACAAGTCTACTTATGGTTTACAAGACCTCCAACCACACTCTTAGGTGGCAATATTAAAGTTCTTGGAAACATAAACTTCTCTCTCAAGGATAATATACTTGTCACAACCTCTAAAGTGTGTTTCTGGTCTGGGTGACTACTCATGGCATACGACTGGTCTATGAACCTGCTCGTACTAGAAGTAGAATCTCTCTGATTTCCTATAAGCGATGGTGTAGATTTAATGGGTCAAGTTTTATTGGCTCGCATTGGACAATCCCTTGAGAAGTGACCCACTTGGCCATATTTATAGCATTTTTTGATGCCCATTTGACACTTCCCTAAATGGAGTTGCCATACTCTCTACATGGTGTCTTTTTTTACTTCATTGAGCCACACTTCCTCAAGATAGAGGATTACAAGCCTTGAAAGATTAGTTTCTCCTTAACCTCAGATTATATCTAATATTAAGTATGGGTGCACACATTGGTGGTGGAGCATAACTCCAGGGTCTCTGCAGAAAGGGGGACCTATTCCCATTCCCTTACTTATGCTTACTACATTGATGTCCTATTGACTTAGCCTTTATGCTCCAATGTCCTTCCATCTCATTTCCCTTCTCCTCCTCTACCCATCGAGCTTGTGCAGCAAGCTGTGCAGTAAGATGAAACTCCTCAGTGTTGACAACATTCCTTGGGTTCACAAAATATTTAGAAGGCATGGTCTACAAACATGTAATATACAATTAAGAAAAGAGATTTTCTAGAGTTTAACTCTATAGCACAAATTAGAATAAGAAAGAAGTGTAACCATTCCTAATGTCCCATAGCCTTCTTATTATGGATGTGGCGCGTTTCACACCAATAATAAAGACTCTACTAGACACAACTTCATAGACTAGCTAGGACTCTTGAATTCTGTTCTCTAATACCAAGTTTGTCACACCCTGAGAGGGTATCCATTGCATGGCCAGCACTCAAAGACTATTGCTAGCCCTCAAGAGACCCATTTGGCCTAATCGTCACATCATACTCAATATGCGAAGATTAATACTCAAAGAAAAGACTATAATATAATGGAATAACCAAGTCTTTATATAAAACAAATAATTTCCAATCAACAAAAGTTTGAAAAGGAACAATGTTCAACATCGTCTACTCAACGTCTATGAAGCCTCTACCTCTAACATCTGGATGGTACCATGACAGGCCATTTCTACCCAACTCAAGTAAGATAAAATAAAATGCCTAATAAAATTAAAATTACTCCTCCGAAGGTAAGGAGGGCTCACCATCTCTGGAATTATGGACCTGAACCCCAATGGTGCGTCTGCTGAAGTCCTCTAATACCTGCCTCTGAATCATTAAACGATACAGGCCTAAGTGGGCATCAGTACATGGAATATACTGGTATGTAAAATAGTTGGAATGGAAAGGACATGATAAACATGCTCAAATCAAGAAACGCAGCTCAAGAGGCTCAACTCAGTAAAACATACGAGTGTAAGAATAGAGTCATGCTTTGAAAATAACTCAATAGTATGCAACTCACACCAAATCGTTCAAATTTTTATAATAAAGTAATGCTCTTCAAAAGATACTCTAGTATGCAACTCAGTCAAACATGTTATGCGAATTAGGGAGTTTCTCTAAAAGACAGATATCCCACCACCCTCTTTGATGGTGTACAACGAAGACGACGTCATTGGTCGCCCGTCCATTACTTGCCAAGATAAGGACGTCAACATCTACACCCTGAATCATGATTCATCAGTCCCGTCCATCTTTCTGGGACAAGAGTTGTCAGAATGTGTTGCACAACTATCCTACGCGGGCAACATAGTTATGGGGTTGAGCCACTTGTACTCAACCCAAATCGGTGCTCAATACTACTCCCCAAAACATCCTCTTTAAACTCAGCTCAAACATCATCATCTTCCATCAGTAAATGTATCTTGAAAATTTATTCACGTCGTCATCAAATATTTACTCAGAACATCATTTAAATCAATTCTCAATTTAATCAAAACTAATCAAAATACCAAGTGCTTTCTTTTGGAAACATATGCTTCAAAAATCTTTATATATCATCAAGGCACTTTCTCAAATCAGTATTTATGCTCAAAAATTATTTTCAATGCAAACTCAATAAAATATATTCATAAATCATCCTTACTCAATATACAAAAATAACATTAAATTCAATTCAAAAAATGCATAAGAAAAGGATAAAATATAATCATCAATTAGGGTTCATGCGAATGAAAATATGAACATACATTCAAACAAATTCTCAACTTCAAGAACATCATCAAGATATTATTGCATACAAGAAACTCGTTAAAACAATTGAAAACTCATAAACATAATTCACAAATTTAGGGTAAAACTTCTCTCGAACTCAATTTTAATGAATCAACATGTGTAGCGCGTGGATGAACTCAATCCAAAGTTATTAGTAGCCTTACATATCTGGTAGAGAGATAGACAATCGAATTCGCAAGAAATTAACCTCAATCCTCTTGAACCCTAGTCTTCTCATTTCTACTTAGACCTAGTTCTTAGGATGAATAGCATAAATGATTGAAAATTCATGCTTAGGAGTTAATATAGGGTTGAAAACGACCTCAAAATTAAATGATTTTAGTCTAGGATGGGTGGGAAAAAGACTAGAATATCCTTGTTATTTAACAATAAACATCAAATGTCGTGATGGGACAAGTCTGCGATGCGTACTTGTCGCACTCAAGTTATCTTTTTGACCGAAAAATTAAAACGCGTTGAAAAACTATTTTTCTATGATAATACACATAAATCGTGTTTGGCAAATGTACTTTTATCTGTAAAATTTAGTAAATCACTTTTCGATAAATTTTTCAATCCCTTCAATTTTTGAAAATAAAATTAAGTGCTGGTACGCAATAGGGGCGCTCATGTCTTTGTTGCACACCTTTACTGTTTCGTGTTTTCGCATTGAAAAATTATCTTTTGATTAAGTTGGCCTAAAAATCAACCGAGATCATTTTCCTACTCAATTTTTCATGCTGATTGCATATCTGGCCTCGGATTTGCCGTCGAGCATGGGAAGACGCGTTATGCGCACTTCTCTCCTTTTGAGATATTTTGATAATTTTACTGGGTATTACAAAAATACCGAGAACTGTCAAAAATAAATCGCTATTTTTCTTTAAAAGAATCACATTTGTTCATCATTTTTAACTTTTTTTACGAAGACTAACGAATGTTTGTCGATTTTTAAAATATAAAAGTACAACTAAAGAGCATATATAACAACAACAACAACAACAACATACCCCAGTGCCTCAAAAGGCTCCCGCTCATTGCAGGGTGAGGGGAGGTCGGATGTACGCAGCCTAACCCCTATGTTTAAAAACATAAAGCGGCTGTTTCCAGATGACCC
>JAOTQR010105747.1:0-19104 GCA_025774065.1 Solanum ossicruentum | reverse complement strand
CAACCTCCTTGAAGAGGCGCATGAGGTACAAATCCCTTCATGAGGTTGATGGAGTACAAACCTACCAACAAGGTTGATGGGTACCAACCCCCCCACAAGGTTACCTAGGCCTACCATCCCCTAATCTAGGAAATCGAGGTACCAACCGCTCAACAGTTTACCCGGACCTACAACCCCTCGAGCTAGGCTCGATCATCCCCAACACTATAAAAAGAATCATATACATACACTCTTTTAATCATTATATACATACATTTCTTTCCATTATCATTCCATCATCATTTCATCATCATATAATCGTTCAACATATAAGATATGCATTAGACTTTTATTTCCTCAAGAAACCATGACAAAACGTTTTATCAAACACTTAAAGGGTGTGTAGTGCTAGCGTGAAATCATGCAATTCATGAGTGTTGTAATTATAGAAAATTCAATGTAAACCCATTAATAGATACTTGGTAACGTCCTTAAGCAATATACATCAAAACCATTCATCAATTCTTACAATATATATTAGATTCATAGATCAAAACATAATAAAACAATCACAATTTCATAAACCACAACACAGTGTCAGTGAATTTCATAATATGCAAGAATCATTTGTAAATCAACTTTAAATCATGCAATTTTTAAGGAAAGGAAGCCTGGGCATCATGGGCTAAAGGAACCCATGAAAGAAACCAATATGCCTTATCTTTGGAGATGAACTTGATAAAGATTGGAGATGGAGACTTAAAGCTTGAGAGGAAATCCTTAGATCCAAATGAGGTTTGAGACTTGAAATTTAGGAGTAGAATATTTGGCTAATGTTTGAATGAGTATTGGGGAATGTTTAGAATGATATGAGGGTGAGAAATGGCCAAATATAGGTATTTTCACGTTTGGGAACACTGAGGCCCAAGACCCAAAAGCCTTCAACCACACAAAAATTAACTAGGCAGAATATCCACAGGAAGTCAAGTTTTCTTTATCTGTGCACTCCAGCCACATCGCGCCAAGGGCACACAAACCTCACTAGAATTTGCATTCTTGAAAAATCAAAATTACTAATAGTTTGCTCTCAAATTGGGGTTAGACCTATCCTCCAGTCAATTTGACCGCCTGAACAAGAATATTAAATCAGATTTTCAATATCGCATACGAATTTTGAGATATGAGGAAATTACGGTTTTGGGCACTTCCGAGGCACATTTTTGGACATTTTTTGGGGTCGTTACAATATTTATCCCTTGGGAACATTCGTCCTCGAATGTTAAAGAGATGTATATGAGATATGTAAACATGACAAACATTAGCCCACATAAGTATGCAACAATGCACTTAAACATCATTTCAAAAATCTTATCAAAGTATAAAATCATCATTAACTTGTCCATTTATACATGAATGTATGCAATGACATGAGGGCTGAAACTAAGACTCGAGATAATGTAAGGGACTTAGATTAATACCTTGGGCTTCAGTGGAGTGGAAAAGGTAAGGATATTACTTTTGTATGTCCATTTCTGTCTCCCAAGTAGGACTTTTAACTTGTTGATTCCTCCAAAGGACCTTAACGAAAGCGACCTTTTTGGTTCTCATTCTTTTCACTTGCCTATTAAAAATTTGAACTGGAACCTCTTCAAAGGTCAATTTATGTTCAATAATATCCACAACATCAAGCGATACAATAGCTTTCAGATCACTTACATATTTTCTCAACGTGGACACATGAAACACCGGATGAACCAAATCCATTTCTCTAGGCAATTCCAACTCATACGCTACCTTGCCAACCCTTCGCATCAGCCTATAAGGACACACATATCATGGGCTTAAATTGACTTTCTTACCAAAATGGACCACACCCTTCATAGATGACACCTTTAAATACACCCAATCATCAACTTTTAATTCAAGCTCCTTTTTCGTCACATCGGCAAAAGACTTTTGATGTCTTTGGGCCTTCTTCAACCTTTCTATAATCATCATAACCTTCTCAAGAGCCTCCATAACTAGATTTGGTCCTAACAAGACCACTTCATTAACCCCAAACCACCCAACCAGTGATCTACATTGGCTACCATGGAGAGCCTCAAAATGAGCCATATCGATGCTAGAATGATAGCTATTGTTGTAGTCAAACTCAATCAATGGGAGATGATTATCCCATCTACCTTTAGGCTCTAACACACATACTCTAAGCATATACTCAAGGGTTTGGATGGTCCTTTCGGCTTGGCCATCCATTTGAGGGTGAAAGGTTGTGCTAAGTTTAACCTTTGTACCAAGACTCCTTTAGAAAGACCTCCAAAAATATGAAGTAAATTGGGTTCCATAGTCCGATATGATAGAAAAAGGAACCCCATGCAACCTTACAAAGTCATGGATGTACAACCTTGCATATTCTTCGGCCCCATATATGATCTTAAATGGTAGAAAATCAGCAAATTTTGTCATCCTATCAACCACAACTCAAATGGAATCAAAACCCTCTCTAGTCTTGGGAAACCCAACCACAAAATCAATATAAATCACCTCCCACTTCCAAGTAGGAATCTCTACATCTTGAGTTAGGACACCTGGCCTTTGATGTTCGGCTTTGACCTGTTGACAACTATGACAATTGGAAATGAATTTGGCAATGTCCCTCTTCATGGCTCCCCAGCAATACACATCCCTCAAATCTCTATACATTTTGGTGGAACCAGGGTGGATAGAATAAGAACAATTATGGGTCTCATCAAGGATTCTCTCTCTGAAGTCATTAACACAAGGCACATGTAACCTCCCTTGGTACCTAAGAGCACCATCTCTCCCTTGGGAGAAAACCTCCACCTTGCGCTCTTTCACTAAGGCCTTCAATTCTAACAAGGAGAGATCAAGATCTTGTTTTTCTATCACCTCCTCCACCAATGAAAATTTAGAACCATCAACAACAATAACACCACCATTGTCCTCGTCTTCCGACCTAAATCCCAATCTAGCCAAATGATGGACCACCCTTGCCACCTCCCTATCACAACCATCAATATGAGCTAGGCTATCCATAAACACCCTACTCAAAGCATCCACCACCACATTAGCCTTACCAGGATGATAATGCATACTTATATTGTAGTCCTTAAGAAGTTCTAACCTTCTCCTTTGCCTTAAGCTAAGATAATGCATACTCATATCGTAGTCCTTAAGAAGTTCTAACCTTCTCCTTTGCCTTAAGCTAAGATCTTTTAGAGTGAAGACATATTGGAGACTCTTGTGATTGGTGAATACATCAACATGCACCCCGTACAAGTAATGACGCCAAATCTTTAATGCAAATACCACGGCGGCCAATTCAAGATCATGGGTAAGGGTAGTTTTTTTTCATGCACTTTGAGTTTCATAGAAGCATAGGCTATCACTTTTCAATTGTGCATTAGAACATAACCTAAACCAACTCTAGAAGCATCACAATACACAACGTACCCCTCTAGCCCATTCGGTAGTGACAATATAGGAGCGGACACAAGCTTATCTTTCAGGGTATGGAAGCTCCTCTCATACTCATCGGTCCACATAAACTTGGCCTTCTTTTGAGTCAATTTAGTCATAGGAGAAGCAATAGAAGAGAATCCATTCACAAATCTCTGATAGTAACCCGCTAAGCCTAAGAAACTCCTAATATCCGATGAGGTCAATGGCCTAGGCCAATTTCTAATCACATCGGTCTTCTTAGGATCCACCTTAATGCCATCCCCCGACACCATAAGCCCTAGGAAGGCAACTTCTTTCAACCAAAATTCATACTTTTCATATTTAGGATATAGCTTCTCCTCCCTTAATCTTTGCAACATAACCCTCAAATGAGCCCTATGCTCTTCCTCACCATGAGAATAGATCAAAATATCCTCAATGAATACCACAACAAATGAATCAAGGTAGGGTTTGAAGACCCTATTCATAAGGTCCATGAAGATAGTTGGTGCATTGGTCAACCCAAACGACATCACAACAAACACATAGTGCCCCATATTTAGTCTAGAAGGTCGTCTTGGGAATATCACACTCCCTCACCTTCACTTGAGGATACTTGGACTGAAGATCAATCTTAGAAAAATGGCTAGCCCCTTGCAATTGGTCAAACAAATCATCAATTCTTTGAAGAGGATATCTATTCTTCATGGTGACCCTATTGAGATGCCGATAGTCAATACACATTCTAAGAGACCGATCCTTTTTCTTTCCCAAACAAAACTGGTGCACCCCAAGGGGATTGGTTAGGCCTAACAAAACCCTTCTCCAACAAGTCCTCAATTTCTCTTTCAACTCCTTTAACTCTGCCAGGGCCATACAGTAAGGGGGAATAGAAATGGGTTGAGTATCGGGGAGGAGGTCTATACCAAAGTCTATTTTCCTTTCGGGAGGAACACCAGGAAAGATATTTGGAAAGACATCAAGGACCTCATTTACAATCAAAACCTACTCTACGGGAAGGACCTTGGACTCCACGTCGCTAACCCTCACAAGATGACAGAGACACCCCTTAGAGATCAACTTATGAGCTTTGATGCAAGGGATGAACCTACCCTTGACCACCACATATGACTCTCCCACTCAAGGATGGGTTCATTGGGGAAATTGGAATTTGACCCTAAGGGTTCTACAATCAATAGAAGCATAATATGCATGCAACTAATCCATCCTAAGAATAACATCAAAATAAATCATGTCCAACCCAACAAGATCACAAGGCAATATTTTATGCAATATGCAAATAGGACAACTTCTATAAGCTTTTCTATCAGCAATAGATGCACTAATAGGAGTAGATACCTCACATGACTCACACAACAACTCGGGGTCAACATGGAACATTTTGGCAACAAAAGGGGTAACAAAAGAAAGAGTGGCAGCTGGATTGATCAATGTATACACATCAAAGTCAAAGATTTTCAACTTATTTGTAACAACATTGGGGACCTCTTCAACCCCTTGGCTCCAATGCAAACAATTAAACTTCTTGTGCCTTGGGGCACCATTTTGTAGGGCACCTCTCTCCAAAGGGACCGTATTAGTGTCTTGTGGACGAACCAACTTATCCTAGTTGCGGTTTCAAGGGCAATCTATTGTCTTATGCCCTATTTCCTCTCAACCATAACAAGCACCAGTATTTCTCAAGCATGGGCCACTATGACCATTACCACATTTCAGGAACACAACAATAGGACCCACACCCCTAACACCTTGAGCCCTTAGAAATCATTTGCAACCCTCTTATGCAATGCATGACTAAACCTTTGGCGTTGATGGAACCGGCCACTCTTTTGGAACTCACCCTCAAAACGGGCTATCTTGGCCTCATAACCCCTTTTTTTCCTCCATTTTTCCTCTTCCATTTGTTCAACATAGGTCATCAAACATGAAAAGTCCATGTCACTAATCAACATGGTGGATCGGCACACCTCACTAACCAAGTCAGAAAAACCCATTACAAATTTACTCATCCTAAATCTTGAGTCGTCCACCAAATATGGAGCATATTTTGAAAGTTGGTTGAACTTGAGGGTAAACTTGCTCACACTCATAGAACCTTGTCTCAAATTTATAAATTCCACCAACTTTGGTTACCTAAGTTTAAGGGGGAAAAACCGATTGAACAAGGACACCTTGAACTCCTCCCAAAGCACCACATAGTTGACTCCCTTCTCTTCCTTTCTTTGGATACCATATTTGTGCTACCAATTTGAGTTGGTAGGCCACCAACTCCACCTTATCTTCTAACCTCACACCTATGATAGACAAAATCTTGTAGACCTCATCAAGGAATTCTTAAGGGTCCACACTCACCTTTGACTTATTGGATATCGGGGGATTAATTTTCATGATGGCTCTCACCTGAGAGGCCGGTGTAGGAGCATCAGGGTATTGGGCCCCTTGATTGTCTTGATTAGCCACAACTTGTGCAACCAAGGTGAGCGCATCCCTAAGCTCTCAATTCGCCGGTTGCTCCTTGGGTGTGCGGGCTCGTCTTCTCCTTATGTTAATAAGGCATGTTCTAGCATAGAAAAGAACAACCATTATGAGGGAAAATCTTATTTCAATGCTATAGCAAGACATAGAACATGAAGAAGGGAAACATTTCTTAAAATGTCTCATAGGCTCCTATTCACAGTTGTGGTGCACAACACAACCATGAATAAGACTCTAATCAACTCGGTGTGTTGGACACCAAGGATCTAACAACCTAGTGCTCTGAAAACATCTTTGTCATGACCCACGCCTAGGGCCTAACCGTGACTGGCGTATGCGGAACCCAAGGGAACCCCAGCCAAGCCTCATAGCATATCATTATACATCCTTGGTTGCGAAAGCAATAAAAATTATGACATTAAGAGATAGGCATAAGAAGGAAATTGGAATTAAGGGTAAAATTCTATATCATAACATCAAGAAACAAGAGAGTCAAGGCTCATAATATAGACACTTAACATGTCCAACAATACCTCTACTATATAGATAAGAGTGGGGCCACGACAAATAACTGGGCTCACCCTTACAGTCAATACATAAATAAAGGAAAAATAGTCTTAGTACATAGCAAGAGATAATAAGCAACATCCCAGGAATGGAGGAAGAAACATCCCAGGAATGGAGGACTCACCAACAAGCTTGAGAGATAGTCATACTAGCCACGTGGAGGAGGAGGATGATCAAGCGGTGCACCAGTTCCTACAGGGTGACATCATGTAGGCATAGAGTATGTGTTAGTACATTTGAATGTACTAAGTATGTAGGATACAATGCAACAAGTGATAGTAACGTAATCAAAATAAATAAGCATAGGCAATGAGTAAATATAACAATATGGCATGCATGGAAGATGCGCGTAGTAAATCATACTTATATGGATCATAAATAAGTGTAAGGGGTTACCATTCTTAGTGCAATCAAAGGCCTACCACATCCTTGGGGAAGCGCATGAGGTACAAAACACCTTCATGAGGTTGATAGAGTACAAACCCCCCAACAAGGTTGATGGAGTCAAAAACCCCCCAACAAAGTTGATGGGTACCATCCCCCAACCAGGTTACCCAGGCCTACCACCCCCCGAGCTAGGCAATCTAGGTACCAACCCCTCAACAGGTTACCCGGGCCTACACCCCGGAGGTAGGCTTGGTCAACCCCAACACTATAGAGATAATATCGTATATATACACTCTTTTCATCATTATATACATACATTCCTTTTCATCACTATTTCATCATCATTTCATCATCATTTCATCATCATGTAGTCATTCAACTCTAAGACATGCATTGGACCTTCATTTCATCAAGAACCCATAACCAAAATTTTATCAAGAACTTAGAAGACGCGTCGTGCTAGTGTAAAACCATGCAATTCAAGAGTGTTATAATCCAAGAAAATTCAATGTAAAATAGTCAATAGATAGTTGGTAACACTCTCAAGCAATATACATCAAAATGCTTCATCAAATTATACAATATATCTTAAATTCATAGCTCAAAATATAGTAAAACAACCACAATTTCATAAACCCTGACATAGTGTGCAGTGAATTTCTTTATATGTAAAACCCATTTGTAAATCAACTTTAAATCATGCAATTTTTAAGGAATGGAAGCTTAGGCATCATGGGTGAAAGGAACCCATGAAATAAACCCACATACCTTAGCTTTGGAGATGAACTTGATGAAGATTGGAGATGGATACTTGAAGCTTGAGAGGAAATCCTTAGATCTGGATGAGGTTTGAGACTTGAATTTAGGAGTAGAATATTTGGATAAGAGTTTTAATGAGTATTAGAGAATGTTTAGAGTGATATGAGGGTGAGAAATGGCTAAGTATATGTATTGTCCTGTTTGGGAACACTTAGGCCCAATACCCAAAAGCTTTGGGCAGAAAATGCACAGGTCCGCGTCGAGCGGACTTATCAGGAAGTCAAGTTTTCTTCATCTATGCTCCTTATCCGCATTGCTCCAGGTGCACGCAAACCTCATTGGAATTTGCATTCTTGGAAAATCACATTTGCTAATCGTTTGCTCTTAAATCGGGGTCAAACTGATTTTCCTCTCAATTTGACCATTGAACAAGAATGTGAACCATATTTTTGATATCGTTTATGGATTTTATGATATGAGGAAATTACAATTCCGTTCCCTTTCAAGGCACATTTTCAGGCACTTTTTGGGCTCGTTACAAGGAATACCAAGAATGTCTTTGGGAAAGTCATTCATCACCGGAACCAATTTAAGAGTAGGTGACTCAAGTTCCACATCTTGAACTTTACAATATGATAAATACAGCCCTTGGAAATTATCTTTCTGAATGACCCCAAAAAGTGTCCGAAAATGTAGAAGTGCCTAAAATCATAATTTCAATATATCACAAAATTTGTGCGTCTTATCAAAGTTTGACTTTATATTCGTGATTACGGGGAAAATTGAGTGGGAAATAGGTCTAACCCTGACTTTAGAGCTACTGCTTCAAAATTTGGAATTCCTAAGTGGCAAATTCCAGAGAGCATTCCACGCCCCTGGCGCGACACGGCCAGGGCGCGGAGATGCCTATTTGTTTTGTAAGTTTTGTTGTTTGGTCCAAGGCTTTTGGGTCTTGGGCCTAAATGTTCCCATGCTTAAAAGTATAGGTACTTAGCCATATTTCACCTTCATATTATACAAGTCATTCCCAATACTCTCTCAAACACTTAGAAAAATATTTTGCTCAAAATCAAGGGTCCCAAACTCATTCCGGATCTTAAGGAATTCACTCGAGCTCCAAGTTCTCAATTAAAACTTCATCAATAAAAAGTTGAGGTATTTGAGTTTCAACCATTGGGTCCTTTCACCCATGGTGCCTAAGCTTCCTTTTAACATAAATTTCATGTTTCTAAGTTAATTTACTTATGTGTCTTACATTCTATGAATTTGACTATGAACTATGTTCGGGTTTCAGAAAAGTGTGACTGCTTAAGCATGTTTTGAGCTATGAATCTAGTATTTATTTTAAGATTTCATGAAGGGTTTCAATGTATATTGCATGAGGGTATTACCATGCATTGCTGGATTGATTTACTTCAAGTTTTCTTGCATGATTTCACTCTTGAATTGCAGGATGTTACACTAGCATTGCACACCCACCAAGTGTTTGATAAAACATCCGGTTTAGGGTTCTTGAGCTATTGATGATCCATTGCATGTCCTATGACTTGAATGACTTTATGATGATGAAAGGAAGGTATAAAAGTGTTGATTTCATGAAAAGTATCTATAGTGTTGCAAGTTGACAACATCTTGATGAAAGTTTGTTGTACCTTAATCGCCATGGATGGTAGGGCGTGACAACCATCAACCAATTGAGGGGTTAGTACTTCAATTGCTATGGATGGTATGGTGTGACACCCATCAACCAATCGAGGGGTTAATACCTAAATTGCCAAGGATTTTTGGGCATGACAACCATCAACCAATTAAGGGATCAATACCTCAATCACCATGGATGGTAGGGTGTGACAACCATCAAGAGGTCTCTTATACACATAATATGTTCTATATTAGTATGTTTACTTCAAGTATCATTCATATATGTTGTATTGCTATACGCTCATCCATTGTCTCATTATACATTTCGATTGTGTTGCCTACCTCTTATTGCATTGTATCCTACATACTCAGTACATTCAAATGTACTAACACATACTCTATGCCAATGTAACGACCCCCAAAAAGTGTCCAAAAAGTGCCTCAGAATGCCCAAAATTTTAAATTTCATATATCTCAAAATTCATTTATTATTTTGAAAATCTGACTTCATATTCTTGTTCACGAGGTCAAAATTTGGGGGCAAAGGGTCTAACCTCAATTTTAGAGAAATCAAATCACAATTTCAAATTTTCAATTTCCAAAGAGGGTCCGCGACGGCATCACAACACGTAGCTATCATGGGCATGTGTTAGTTTGTCCTCCGCAGCAGGTCCACGACCTGTGTGTTTCACCACCAGTGATTTTTTATCTCGGTCGAAGGCTTTGGGGTCTTGGGCTAAGTGTCCCAAAATTTTATTTACCTATACTTAGCCTTATTTCACCCTTATATCATCCCAAACATTTCCCAATACTCCCCAAAACACTTAGCCATATTTTCACTCCAAAATTTAAGCTTCCAAACCCTCATACAGAACTAGGGATTTCCTTCATGCTTCAAGCCTCCATTTTCAATCTTCACCATGAATTTCTCCAAAGCTAAGGTATGTAAGTTTTAGCCATTGGGTTCTTCCACGCATGGTGCCCTAATCTCCGTTTTACTGAATTTGCATAATTTTAAGTTGATTTTACATGTGGGTGTTGTTTATTAAGGACTTTAATGTACAATGATTTGAGTTCACAAAAGTATGGTTGTTTTAGTATGTTTTGAGCTCTAAATCTTGGATCTAATTTGAATTTGATGAGAGGTTTTGATGTGACTTTCTTGGGGGTGTTTCAAGGTGTTGATCGATATTTTTAAAACAAATTTTCTTGCATAATTTCATCTCTAAATTGCATGGTCTTTTACCCCCATTACACCCCCTAAGTGTTTGATAAAATATTCGGATTGGGGTTTTTATAAATTGAAGGTCCAAAGCATAATATATGATATGAATGATGTTATGATGATGAAATGAGCTGTACATGATAAATTCTATATATAGTGTTACACTAGACCATGCCCAATATGGGGGGTCTAAGAATCCAGATAACTAAGATGGGGGTTCGTACCCATTAACCGAGGGAAGGTTAGTACTTCTCCACCTAGTGATGGGGCGACATCATCACTAATTGAGTTGGGGTTTTGTACTCATCAACCGAGTGAAGGATTAGTACTTTACCACCTAAGTTATTGGATGACATTATCACTAACCTACCAATGGTTTTGTACATAGGAGATTGTAAACACATCAGCCCCAACAAGAATGTAACATTACATTTAAAACACCATTTTCAAAATCTCCACATAAATGTAAAATCATCATAAGTTTGCCAACTTAAACATGGATGCATATGAATGACATAGGGGCTGAAATATAAGACTTGAAATCACATAGGGATCTTAGAATTCGTATGTTAGGCTTGAGTGGAATGGAAAAGATGAGGATACCTGTTTGTGTGCTTCGGCCTCCCATGTAGCATTTTCGACTTGTTAGTTTATCCAAAGGACCTTAATAGATGCCACATCCTTATTCCTCAATGTCTTCACTTGCGTATCTAAAATATGAATTGGAACCTCCTCATAAGTCATGCTATCCTTAACAACACGCACAACGTCAAGAGGCACAGTAACATTAGGATCACTAATACATTTTCTCAACATAGATTCATGGAACACTGGATGAACCAACTTCATCTCACTAGGCAACTTCAAATCATAAGCTACCTTTCCGACCCTCTCTATCACTTCATAGAGACCAACATATATTGGGCTCAACTTCCCCTTTTTACGAAAATGGACCACACCTTTCATTGGAGATATTTTCAAATAGACCCAATCACCCACTGTTAATTCAAGGTCTTTTCTTCTCACATCTGCATACGATTTTGATGACTTTGGGCTGTTTTCAACGTTTCCCTAATCATCCTAGCCTTCTCAAGAGCCTCCATAACAAGATCTAGTCCCAAAAATTCTACCTCACCAACATTAAACCAACCAACCGGTGACCTACAATGTCTCTCATAAAAAGCCTCAAAAGGAGTCATACCGATGCTAGAGTGATAGCTATTGTAGTAGGAAAACTCAATCACCGAAAGATGATCATCCCAACTACCATTAACCTCCAACACACATGATATAAGAATATCCTCAATGGTTTGAATGGTCCTCTTGGCTTGGCCATCTTTTTAAGGGTGGAAGGTCGTACTAAGGTGAAATGTTGTACCAACACCCCTTTGAAAAGACCTCCAAAAGTGTGAAGTGAATTGTGCATCATGATCCAATATGATGGATAAAGGAACCCCATGTAACCTCACTAACTCATAGATATACAACCTTGCATACTCTTCAGCCCCATATGTAGTCTTAACCAGTAGAAAGTGAGTTTATTCCGTCATCCTATCAACCACAACCCAAAAGGAATCAAAACCTTTTCTAATCTTAGGCAACCCAACCACAAAATCTATATTAATCACCTAGCACTTCCAAGTAGAAATCTCTATGTCTTGGGTTAGGCCACCCGAACTTTGATGTTCGGCTTTGACTTGTTGACAACTATGGCAATCGGAAACGAATTCGGCAATGTCCCTCTTCATGCCTCCCCACCAATACACATCCCTCAAATCTCTATACATTTTGGTGGAATCGGGGTGGATAGAATAAGAAGAATTGTAGGCCTCATCAAGGATTTTCTCCCTCAAACCATCAACATGAGGCACAAATAACCTTCTTTGGTACCTAAGGGCACCATCTCCCCCTTCAGAGAAAACCTCTACTTTCCCCTCTTTCACCAAGGCCTTCAATTCAAGCAAGGAGGAGTCAAGGTCTTGTATTACTATCACCTCATCAACCAATGCATATTTATACCCATAAAACAACAACACCATCGTCAGTAACCTCTTCCAACCTAACATCCAATCTAGCGAATTGATCGGTGAACATATCCACATGCACCCCATACAAATAGTAATGTCAAATCTTCAATGCAAAAACAACGACAGTAACTGTAAATCATGGGTAGGGTAGTTCTTTTCATGCACTTTGAGTTGCCTAGAAGAATAGGCTATGACCTTACCAGTTTGCATTAGCACATAACAAAACCAACTCTAAAGCATGACAATACAAAATAAATACCTCAATCCCATCCGCTAATTACAATATAGGGGCGGACACAAGCTTGTGTTTCAATGTTTGGAAGCTCCTTTCACATTCATTGGTCCGTACAAACTTAACCTTCTTTTGAGTTAATTTTGTCATATGGGAAGAAATGGAGGAGAACCCATTAACAAATCTTCTATAAGAACCCGCTAGGCCCAAAAACCTCCTAATATCCGATGGGGTTAATGCTCTTGGCCAATTTCCAATCATATAGGTCTTCTTCGAATCCACTTTTATACCATCCCCCGACACCACATGCCGCAAGAATGCAACATCTTTCAACCAAAATTTACACTTTTCATAGTTTTCATATAATTTCTCCTCCCTCAAGCTTTGCAAAACCACCCTCAAATGACCCATATGCTTTTCCCTACTTTGTGTAAAAGATCAAAATGTCATCAATGAAGACCACAACAAAGGAATCAAGGTAGGGTTTGAAGACCCTATTCATTAGGTCCATGAAGATGTCCAATGCATTGGTCAACCCAAACGACATCATAACAAACTCATAATGCCCATATCTAGTCCGGAAGATCGTCTTTGGAATATCACACTCCCTCACCCTCACTTGATGATGCCCGGACTGAAGATCAATCTTAGAAAAAAAGCTAGCCCCTTGCAATTGGTCAAACAAATCATCAATCCTTGGAAGAGGATACCTATTCTTGGTAGTGACCCTATTGAGTTGCTGGTAGTCAATGCACATTCTAAGTGACCCATCCTTTTTGTTTACAAACAATACCGGTGCACCCAAAGGTGATTGGCTAGGCTTAATAAATCCTTTCTCTAACAAATCTTTCAATTGTTCCTTTAACTCCTTCAATCTACCGGGGCCATATGGTAAGGAGGAATAGAGAGGGGTTGAGTATTGGAGAGGAGGTCTATGCCAAAGTCTATTCTCCTTTCGAGAGGAATACCAGGAAGGTCATTTGGGAAGACATCAAGGAACTCATTTACAATCGGGACCAACTCTATAGAAGGGACTTTGGACACCACCTCTTTAACCCTCACAAGATGATAAAGACACCCCTTAGAGATCAGCTTACGGGCATTAATGCAAGAGATGAATATACCCTTGACCACCATATCTTGACTTTCCCACTCAAGGACGGGTTCATTTGGAAATTGAAATTTGACTCCATAAGTTCTACAATCAATAGAATCATATTAGGTATGCAACCAATCCATCCAAAGAATGACATCAAAATCAATCATATCTAATTCATAAGGCAATAATTTATGCAAATGCAAATGGACAATTTCTATACACCTTCCTAGCAACAATTGATGCACCAATAAGAGTAAACACCTCATAATACTCATGCAACAACTCAAGGTCATCGTACTTTTTGCAACAAAAGGGGTAATAATGGAAAGAGTGGCACTTAGATCAATCAAACTATATACATTAAAGTTAATGATTTTCAACATATTGGTAACAACATCGAGAATCTTACCAACCCATTGCCTATCATGTAGAACATAAAACTGATTGTGCCTTGGGGTACCACCTTGAGGACCACCTCTACCCAATGGAACCGCATTCGCTCCCCAGCCTTTCCATGTTTCTTGGACAATCCACCTTTTTGTGACCAATCTTCCCACAATCAAAACATGTATTAGAACCTTCAAACATCGGCCCCTATGATTCTTTCCACAATTAGGACACACATCAATGGGAGCCACACCACCAATACGTTGAGGCTTAGGGAAGTCATTGGCAAACCCTTGGCTTTGATGCTACCAGCCACCTTTTTGGAATTGACCCTCAAAACGGGACCTCTTGGTCTCATGGCCCCTTCTTTCCTCAACTTTTCATCCTCCATTTGTTCGGCATATGTCATCAACTGAGATAAGTCCATGTCACTAATTAGCATGGCTGACCGGCATTCTTCACTCACTAAATCGGAGACCCCCATCATGAACCTATTCATCCTAGTTCTAGGATCAGCCACCAAATAAGGACCATACTTTGAAAGTTGATTGAACTTTAGGGCATATTCCCTCACAACCATAGCACCTTGTTTCATGTTCATGAACTCTACCAATTTAGCTTCTCTAAGCTCAAAAAGGAAAAACCTATTAAGAAAAGCCAATTTGAACTCCTCCTAAAGAACCACATTACCATTTCCCTTATCTCCCTTCCATTGATCATACCATATTTGGGCCACCCCTTTGAGTTGGTACGCTGCTAACTCCACCTTTTCATTCAGCCCAACACCCATGATATTCAAGATCTTGTAGACCTCATTAATAAACTCTTATTGATCTTCATCCACCTTCAACCCATAGAACACCAGAGGATTCATATGCATAATGTCCCTTACCCTAGCTCTTAAGGGAGCGGCATGAGGGGCTTGGGCCCCTTGATTGACTTGGTTGGCCACAACTTGGGAAACCATAGTGAAAGCATCTCGGAGCTCACCATTGGTAGGCTGCTCATTGGGAGTTTGGGACCTTCTTCCTCGAGTGCTCGGCATAATCTAGCATAGCAAGGAATAATCGTTCGGGTGGAAAACATTAGCACGACTTAGAACATGAAAAAGGGAAACATTTTGTAAAACGACTCATAGTCTCCTATTCATGTCCATGACGTGCTTCAAAACCATGAATCGGACTCTAATCAACGCGGTGTGTTGGAATCTGAGGATCTATCAATCGAGTGCTCTGATACAAAGTTTCTCATGATCCAAGCCTAGGGACTGGATGTGACACGTCAAATGGTGAACCCGAAGGAACCCTAAATATGTGTCTTAACTTATCATTACACATCATTGCTCGCGGAAACATATAAAGAATAGGGGGCAATGGGACTAAGGGCAAAAGCCTGCATAACATCATAATCAAGATACAAGGAGTCAAAGCTCATATCGTAGATATAAAATATGTCCAGCAAACACCTCTACTACATGGATAAGAGCGGGGTCAAGACAAGTAACCCGGCTCACCATCATAGTCAAATAGGACATAAAGAAGAATGCCTTAATACATAATAAGAGTGTCACAACCCAAGCCTAGGGCCTAGACGTGACACAGCGAATGGGGAACCTGATGGGACCCCAAACAAGCCTCTTAGCATATCGTCACATATCCTTGGTTGCAGAAGCATTCAAAAGACATATACAATTAAAAGTAAGGGCAATGGGACTAGGGAGAAACTTGCATAATCATCGAAGTCAAAAGTTAAGAGTCAAGCTCATACATAGTACATACCTTGTCCAACATACACCTCTAAAACATAGATAGAGCGAGGGCCAAGATAAAGTAATCGGGCTCAATACATAGATAATAGATAAAATACATAAACCAAAGTCCCCGAAGTGGAGGATTCACCCATAAGCTTGGATTAGCACCGCCAAGCCACGTGGAGAAGGAGGGTGATCAACTCGGGCACCGGTTCCTATATGATGATATCATTTAGGCAAGAGTTTGTGTTAGTACATTTGAACGTACTAAGTATACGGGATGCAATGCAATAAAAGATACGTATCATAATCCAAAATGCAAGATGATAGACAATAAACATATTATAGCAAAGATGGCATATATGATCAATGCATAAGTAAATCCTTCTTAAGTATATCATGCTCATAGAATATCATGTGTGAAGAATGATACCAAACAAGTTATCCAAGGTATAAACCCCTTGGTGGTTGATAGTGGTTGCACCCCACCATCCATGGTGACGAAGTATAAAAACCTCGCACGGTTGATGGTGGTCGCACCTCACCATCCATGGTGACAATGTATAAACCCCTCACATGGTTGATAATGGTCACACCCTAAACATCCATGATGATGAAATATAAACCCCTCGCATGGTTACCCGAGCTCTTTTCCCTTCGAATCAGGCGTGGTCTATGAAACACTTTATGTAGGATTCATCATAGGCTCTAATGCAATATCTCATGTAGTAATAAACATATACATAAGCTCATTTCACCATCATAACATCATGCATGTCATATCTCATACTTTGGACCTTCAATTCCTCAAGAAACCATAACCGGACATTTTATCAAACACCTTGAGGGTGTGTAATGGGGGTAAAAGGGCATGCAATTAAGAGATGAAATCATACAGGAAAATTAGTAGTAAAACCTTTAATCAACACCTTGCAACACCCTCAAGACATTCATATCAAAATCCATTATCAATTCCAACATTAGATCTACGATTTGAAGCTCAAAACTTGTTTAAACAACCATGTTTTCATGTATTAAAATCACTGTGTATTAAATATCTCAACATTCAAGACCCACATGTAAAATCAAATTTAAATCATGCATTATTAAGTAAAAAAGGGTTTAGGCACCATGGGTGGAAGGACCCAATGGTTCAACACCACATACCTTAGCTTTTGTGAAGTTCTTGAAGAAGACTATAATGGAGATTTGAAGCTTGAGTGAGATGCTTGAAGAAATCCTTGAGATTGGACTTGATTTGGGACTTGAGTACAAATTGACTTATTATACTCCTGAGTACCAAACCAAGGATACTAAATATTGGAGAATGTTTTGGAGTGATATGAGGGTGAAATAAGGCTAAGTACAGGTGAAAATATGTTTGGAAACTTAGCTCCAACAGTTAGAAGGCGAACTAGAAAAAGATAGTGCAAGAAAACAACCTCTCCGCATCGCGGATCGTCTCTGGAAATTGAACCAAGTGCAAATTTCATAATTCGATTCCTTTGCTTTAAATTTAAGGCTAGACCTTTGTCACCCTAATTTGGAAACCTTAACAAGAATATGAAGTTAGATTTGTGAAATTCCAAATGGATGTTTAGATATATGGAAAACAGGTTTTTGGTTACTTCCGAGGCATGTTTTTGGGATCTTTTGGGGTCATCTGAAAGAGCAACAGAGACTAAGGTCCCCGAAGTGGAGAACTCACCAGCAAGCTTATGTAGTACTGATCCAGCCACGTGGAGGATGATGATGATCAACTTGGACTCCAGTTGCTAGATGGTTGTATCATATAGACAAGAGAATGCAGTAGTACGTTTGAATGTGCTAAGTATGTAGGATGCATGCAACAAGAGATAGACATCATAATCCAAATGTATAATAATAGGCATTAAGCGTAATATAATAATATGGCAAGTATGATCAATGAATAAGTAATACAAACTTAAGTAACTCATGCTCATACAGGATATCATATGTGTAGAAGAGACCAAGCTAACTTTCCAAGGTACAACCCCTTGGTAGGTTGGTGATGATGCCACCCCATCACTTAGGTGGTGAGGTATAAACCCCTCACAAGGTTGATGAGTACAAATCCCCATCTAGGTTGATGATGATGCCACCCCATCACCTTCGTGGTGAAGTACAAACCCCTCACTAGGTTGATGAGTATGAACCCCTATCTAGGTTAGCCGAACTCTTAGTCCCCGCGGATTAAGCATGGTCTAATGCAATAGTTTATATAAGATTTATCATATAGCTAAGCACATTTAATCATCATATCATTATTCATATGAAATCTCATGCTTTGGATCTTGAATTAAGAAACCATATCTGGACATTTTATCAAACACTTAGAGAGTGTGTAGTGAGGGTACAACACCATAAACTTTAGAGATGAAATCATCCAATAAAATCCATTGTAAAACCATAAATTAACTCCTTACAATACCCTCAAGCAATATTCATCAAAATCCCTTATCAAAACTTACAATAGATCCAAGATTTATAGCTCAAAACATGGCAAAACAGTCACAACTTTACATAGCTTTAACATAGTTAATAGACATGTTCATACTAGTAAACCCATTTGTAAAATCAACTTTAAAACATACAATTTGAGTAAAAAGGAGATTAGGGCACCATGGGTGGAAGGACCCAATGGCTAAAACCCACATACCTTCACTTGAAGATGAACTTGGTAAAGATTGGAGATGGAGACTTGAAACTTGAAGAAGAACCTTGAAGGAAATTCTTAGTTCCGGATGTGGGTTTTAGACTTGAATTTGGGACTGAAAATTATGGCCAAGTGTTTGAGTCATTGCCCTTCTCCGACCCTGACTGCCCAACCTGAGAGCGGATAGCTAATGTGTTCCACTTATTGAACAGGGTTCTATGGTCAGTCCGTGACCCCTGGATGCTGAAGGCGTCCTTGGGGTGATCTCGTAGTTCCTACGGGGTGGTGATGACGGGGTCGGTCCATGGATTTTCCTTCCTTTTCTTTTGTCGTATTTCGCTCAAAGGGTTGAAGGGAGATAATGTATCAAGCTGTTCACAAAGGCCAACTTGATCCTCTTCCCCAGAGATCTCAGA
>JAOTQR010105746.1:26543-68502 GCA_025774065.1 Solanum ossicruentum | reverse complement strand
TTGGAGGGGTTTGTTATGTATTATGATGCTTCTAGAATCGGTTTGGAGTGTGTTGATGTGTTGTCAAAGTACAACACATTTTGATGCCATAAAATCAGGAATTCTGTGAGTTCTCAATGTGACTTTTTATGGTTTTTATGTATTTTTGTGTTGTTATTGAAGAAAAGGTAGGTTGTCATGATTTTGAGAGAAAGTTGAAGATTTTTGATGAATTGCAAGACATATGAGCCTTTCTACGAGTCGTAGCCTAAGCTATGAGTCGTAGGGTGATCTCGTAAAGAAATAGAGAGCAAAATTCAGAAATCTGCTAAGTGGAGGTTAGTCCTACGAGGCCACTCTACGAGTCGTAGGTCTTACTACGACTCGTATTGGTGGACTCGTAGCAAGAAGCAGAAATCCAAAATTTTAGACCACAAACTAAAGACCTAGACTACAAGAGAATCATACAATTCGTAGCCCAAATAATGACTCATATCTGTGGGTCATAAAGTCAAGTCCAAAATGCAAAGTGCCTGATATGAGACCTCAACTATGACTCATAGGTCACCCTACAAGTTGTACCTGTGCAACGTACCTATTGCCAGCTATTTTTTCTGTATAATTTTTAGGGTTAAGTTTGTAAATACTATAAATAATTTATGTTAGGGTTTAGAAAAGGGGATCCCAACTTGAATCTTTAAAAAAATACTTTGAATATTCTCTCTACAAATTTTAGGGTTTTAGTGTAGAATCTCGTTTTCAATTGGAAAACCCACTTTTGGGGATTGCAAATCTTACATTGTATTCACTCTCCATCTATAAAAAATTTTGGTATGAAACTTGTGGTGGTATTATTCTTCGTTGCTTTGGGTAAAATTCTCAACTATGTCTTTTATTTGCATTCTTGTTGGTTTTGCCTTAGCGATGAGTAGCTAAGCTCCCACAACTTGGGGTTGTGGGAACTATGGTTAGTCAACTTGAGATAACCTAGATTAATTACATTTCTATGATTTGGGTTTTGCATATATTGTCTAAATCCCTTCATTTTGATTGTTTTTTGGTTGTGGCCAACACCAAACCCCACCTACTATCACGATCCTGACTAAGGTAGTGACAAATAGGAAAATGGAAGTAGACGACATAATTCGATTGATGTGTTCTCGTCTAATCAACCAAACCTGACTAAGGAGAAGTTGACTGGGATGAAGGTAACAGGTAGTTGGCACACCATGGTTGCCGACCAAGCTCCATGGTGAAATTCGACTTTCACCTTCACAAGAGGGCTGGAAGAACCTAAGTTATTGTCCTGCATGCAAATTTCCAATTATAGTTATCTTGTCTAGGGTACTCGAGTCAACAAACTATGGGGAAAACAATTCCCAAGTTGTCCTTAAATTTGAGTGTCTTCCTATATAGTTAGTTTAGTTTTTATTTTTATTCTTGAATTACAAAGAATCCCCCCCCCCTTAATTAGAGATTTACTAATCGATGCTCGACATTATTGGTAGTGGATCTCTATAGTCAAGACCCGTATACCCTGTGGATTTGACCCTAACCTCTAGTTAGGTTAATTGTTGACAACGATTACTTTCTTATTGGAGCATGAACATCATAGAATAAATTATGGCGCCATTGCCGGGGAATACAACTAGGTTTTATCTTGATTTCACTGTTAATTAGTTCAAGTATTAATTTCTAGACTCTCTTGTATTTTACTTTTATTTTTGTTTCTACTGTTGATTTGATTTGCAGAGTGTACTAGGTTATATGCCTAACACAAGGAGCCAAGGAAATCCCTTAGCTCTGATCAATTTGGAGACCCATTGACTATTTAGAGGAATGGCTCAGGTGACTGATAATATCGCGGTTGAGGAAGAAATGAATATGAATGATGATATGGGAAGAGAGGAGAATCCACCCTCGAGGTAGGATAGGCCACAAGTTAGGGATTTCAACGAGAACGCTTATGGTTGGAACTAATATTACTTGAACCCTATGGCCATGGATGTTACCGGTGGTGCAGTATTGCCTCCCCTACCAGCAGACGCTAAGTTCACGGTATCAAGTGGGTTACTCCAAATACTCCAAAACCGTGGTTTGTTCATAGGGCTGCCTTCAGAGGATCCCCACTGTCATCTTTACAATGTCATCTTCATCTGTAAAAGTGTCACGGGAACATAAAATCTTTCTCATAATGCCATTGGTTTGCGGGTGTTTCCATTGTCACTAAAAAGTAATGCAGCTGTGTGGTTGTTAGAGCTTCCTTCGGGTACAATAACAAGTTGGGTAGAGTTTCAGAGAGTGTTTTTAGAGAGATATTTCCCAAGATCAAAGAAACTAAAGCTCAAAGATCAAATAAATAATTTTGAGCAATTGTCGGGTGACTACATTAGTACTACATAGGAGAGATTCACCAAATGTTTGAGGATGGTCCCTGATCATAAAATTGTTGATGATGCCTTGATTGAGATTTCCTATCAGGCGCTTGACGAGAATAGTCAAGCTTATGCCAATACAATCATGGGAGGCATGTTTCTTGACCAACCTTTTGCATTGATAGCCGTGAGGATGAAGCAAGTGGTTAAAACCAATAGAGCATGGGGTCAAAGAGAGCGAGGTGCAATGAAAACTTCTTGTGTAGTCACCACCAATAATGAGCAAGCAAAAGTCAATGAGGAGATCATGGAGCAACTTGCTCAACTTCGCACAAGCATGAACTTGGTCTTAAAGTAAAACCAAGTAAGTGTTCAAGCGATAACTCACCAACCCCCAAAGACTACTATGTATTAAGATCCGTTCTTTGATGAAGATGCTTGCATTGTGAGTAACCAAGCAGCGAGTTTCTAGAATAACCCCCAAGGATCCAACTCGGACTATTGGAGACAAGGTTCTGGGAATCAAGGTCGGAACTACAATCGTGATGGTACTTATAGAGATAACCAAGATGGCTACTATGAAAGAGAGAGAGTGTCGGACGCCGAATAGGGTAGAAGAGATGGCTATCAGAATGATCATTATGTGCCACCTCACAACCGTGATGCCATCCCAAATACTTCAAGGCTTGAAGAGATGTTTGAAAAGTTGTTGAAAAAAGCCAACCACCAAGATGAGACCTTGAAGGGAATGAAATCGTACATTTCAAGCATAAGCCAAAAGATAGAGTCTGACTCAGTGGCGATTAAACAATTAGAACAACAATTTGGGCAAGTCTCTTCACAATTGAACCAACTCCAAAAGGTCACTTTACCAAGCAATATGGTTCAAAATCCAAAGAATGATGGGCATTGCATGGGAGTCATAACTCAGAGTGGCAAGAGCATCGTCGATCCCCCTATATCAATGGTTAAGGGTGAAAGTCGTAAAGAGAGTGTCAATGAAGAAACCACAGTCCGTAGTACGAAAGAGCAACCAAAGAAATATAAGACTTTCCCAAGGCCCCCTCCGCCTTTCCCCCAAAGGCTTGGGAAAGGAAAATAGGAAGTAAGTTTGAGCAGTTTTTGGCAACGCTTAGGCAATTGTCCGTGGATATTCCTTTGGTTGAATCTCTTAAGAGGATGTCTGGATATGCTAAATGGATGAAGGATCTAGTCAAAAAGAAGCAAAAAGTTAGCTAGGACTCTCTTAAAATTTTCAATATTGTAGTGCTATCACCGCAAAATCTTTGGTACGAAATGTGAAGATGCAGATGCATTCACCATACCATGAACTATTGGAGAACTTGCATTTGCCAAAGTACTATGTGATTTGGGAGCCATAATTAACCTAATGCCTCTTGCCGTATTCAGAAGACTCGGTTTGGGAACCCTAGTCCCTATAAAGATATGGTTGCTAATGGCAGACGGATCAATCAAGAAGCCTATGGGGATACTTTATGATGTGCTGGTCAAGGTAGATAAATTTATATTTTTCGCTGATTTTGTTATACTTGACTGTGAGGTTGATTTTGCAGTTCTTATCATCTTGGGGAGGCCTTTCTTAGCCACAGGTCGCACGTTGGTTGATATGGAAAAGGGTCTGCTTACTTTCAAATTTGGTTAAGAGGTAGTTGTGTGTCAAGTTTACCAACAAGATAGAAAGAGTTGTTAGTTTCAGGTCATCTCAATGATTGAAATGAGTGAGGACGATGAAGTGGAGGTCCCGATTGAGTTGAGAATGGGAGACAAAACTTTGGCAACTGTGTTGATGAATTTTGATGGTAAAAGCATTCTTGATTATGAGGAGATGGTAAATGATCTTGGAGTGTCATTTGGGCCTAGACGACAGGTCAGGTTGGAGTTGGATTTGTGTAACAGGGAAACCCCACCTACGAAGCCTTCCATAGAAGGTCCACTTGAGTTAGAGTTGAAGGCACTACCAGTACATTTGAAATATGCATACTTAGGAGAAACTAGCACACTACCAGTATAATTGCAGTGGACTTAAGTGAAGTCCAAATAGAGACCCTCGTCTCCATTCTCAAATAATTCAAAAGGGCCACTGGGTGGATAGTTGAAGATATCATTGGCATACCTCTAGGGATGTTCACTCATAATATACAACTAGTCAAGGATTATAAACTGAGTATCGAACATTAGATACGGTTGAAACCCACCCCCCCCCATGCAAAGGTTGTGCGGAAAAAAATCATCAAGTGGTTGGATGTAAGAGTAATCTACCCGATCGCCGATGAGCGAATGGGTCAGTCCAGTGCAGTGTGTTCTAAAGAAGGAAGATATCACAATGATACCTAATGCAAAAAATTGATTCCCATGCAATCAGTCACCGGATGGAGAGTGTGTATGGATTACAGAAAACTCAATGCTTCCACTGAGAAAGATCATTTTCCTGTGCCCTTCATAGATCAAATACTTGACGGACTTGCAGAGAAGGGTTGGTACCGTTTCTTTGATGGATATTCTAGGTATAATCAAATTTTTATTGCCCATAAAGATCAAGAGGAGACAATTTTTACATGCCCATATAGTACCTTTGCATTTAAGAGAATGCTTTTTGTACTATGTAATGCTCCAGCAACATTTTAAAGTTGCATGATGTTTGTCTTCTTGGACATGGTTGAAAGCACTATTGAGGTGTTCATGGATGATTTTAGTGTTGTTGGCCAGTCTTTTGAAGAGTGGTTGCTACATTTACGTGATGTGCTGCAAAGGTGTGTTGAGAGTCACCTGGTGTTGAATCGGGAGAAATATCACTTTATGGTCAAAGAAGGCATTATGCTTGGTCACATAATTTCAGGCAAGGGAATTGAGGTCGACAAAGCAAAAATTAAGGTTATCGAGAAACTGCCCTCACCAATTTCTGTGAAAGGTATCAAGAGATTTTGGGCCATGCAGGCTTCTACCGTTACTTTATAAAGAATTTTTCTAAGATCTCATAACCCTTATGCAAGTTGTTAGAGAAAGATACCAAATTTGTGTTCAACAACGCATGCATGCAAGCCTTCGAAGAATTGAAGAGAAAGTTGACTTCGACACCTATTATCGTGGCTCCAGATTGGTCAAACCCTTTGAACTAATGTGTGATGCAAGTGTTGTTTCCCTAGGTGTGGGGTTGGGGCAGCACGGGGAGCGGAATTTGCATCCCATCTACTATGCTGGCAAGGCACTTAATATGGCTCTGAAGAATTATAAAGTCGCGGAACAGGAATTACTTGCCCTAGTTTTTCCTTTGAAAAATTCTGGTCATATTTATTGGGAGCTAAGGTGATAGTGCACATATACCATGCAATAATCAAATACCGGATGGCTAAATTAGATGCAAAACCGAGCCAGATCAGATGGGTACCCTTTTGCAAATATTCAACTTTGATATGATTGACAGAAAAGGTTCTGAAAATCAAGTAGCGGCCATCTTTCAATATTAGAAGATCAAGCTCTGGTAAAATTTGATAATGGACTCGATATCAATGACTCCTTCCCTGATGAAAGGGTATTAGCGGCCTCACATGACCTCATACCCTTGTTTGCTGACTATGCCAACTATATGGTGAGTGATATAGTGCCACCTAAGCCACCTAGATTGAATACCCATCAACGTCACAAATTAATGCATGGTGTGAAGAAATTCTTTTGGGATAAGCCATTTTTATTTCATATTTGTTCTGATAGGATCATCCGTAGATGTGTTCTAGAGGTGGAAATGATGAGCATTCTTGAAGCATGCCATGCATCATTGGTGAGTGGCCATCATAATGGAGCTCAAACTGCTTATGAGGTATTACAGTGTGGCTATCATTGGCCGTCTATACATCAGGATGCTCATGATTATGTCAAGTCTTGTGACAGATGCCAAAGAGAGGGTGGAGTTTCATGAAGGCACGAACTTCCTCTTAATCCTAATTTGGTGATCGAGTTGTTTGATGTTTGGGGTATCAATTTCATAGGAAACTTTGTTAGCTCTCATGGGAATAAATATATCCTAGTTGGAGTTGATTGTCTCTAAATGGGTAGAGGCCATAGCCTTACCGAACAATGAGGGCAAGAGTGTTATCGGGATCCTCTGAAGAAATATTTTCTCCAGGTTTGGCATACCTCGGGCAATCATCAGTGATGGAGGTTCTCATTTTTGTAACAGATTGTTCAAAGCTCTCCTTGAGAGGTATGGTATAAAGCACCGGGTGGCAACCCCTTACCATCCCCAAACGAGTGGGCAAGTGGAAGTGTTAAATAGAGAAATAAAGAAAATCTTGTCTAAGCCTGTGAATGTGAATTGCACTGATTAGTCGAGGAAGTTGGATGATGCCTTGTAGGCCTACCACACAACCTTCAATACACCAAGTGGAATGTCTCCATATTAATTAGTGTTTCGAAAGGCTTGTCACGTACTATTTGAACTTGAAGAAAAAGCACTATGGGCTCTAAAAAAACTAAATCTAGAATAGAATGAAGCAACAACATCTAGACTGATGCAAGTTAATAAACTTGATTAGTTTAGGTGCGAGCATATGAGATCCCTGCCTTATACAAGTAACGAATGAAAATCCAGCATGATTGTAGAATCAAGAAGCGCCAGTTTGCTCTGGGAGACATAGTTTTGCTCTATAACTCTAGGTTAAAGTGATTTCCTGGGAAGCTCAGATCTAAGTGGATGGGACCCTTCATGGTGGTGCAAGTTTTTAGTCATGGATTGTAAAATCTACAAGGTCAATGGCCAAAGGGTCAAACTGTATATGGGTGATATGGAAGAAATTAAGATAATGGAAGATTGGGACCTTGAAGAAGCATGAATACAAAAAGCATCTTATCATGGCACGAGAATAAATCAGGCGCTTCTTGGGAGGAAACCCAAGGTATTCCCCTTGTTTCTCTTCTTGTTGATTTTACTTTGAGGACAAAGTATTCTCTTTTGGTGAGGTGTGGAAAGTTATGGATTAAGGTGAATTTTGAGTAGCTTCGAGTCTATAACTTCTCCTATTTTTGATCCCAAGGTTTTCTTGCCTTGTTTCTTTTTCCTTGTGGATGTTTTTATTTTCTATTGAACTGGCTTGTCTAGGTAGTGCAGATAATTTGTAGATACATAGTAATATTGTCTTTTGGTGTATACATAGTCTTTAAATTCTTTTTAAATTTTGATGAAAATTAAATACCCTCAAAATTTCTGAGATTGTTGGTTATTGATGCAATCGTGCATATTGATTATCTGGTGATGTTTGTTCTGACAATGAAAAGGCAAGTTGAGGCTTGAAGCATGACCTATGAGTCTATACTTGATTGTGTGTGCAATGCCATGTGTGTTGTGAGCTTATTTTGTCGTACTCATGTATCATGTATGGACTCAGAACTTGCCTTATTACTCTAAGATTAGTTTGGTGATGTGGTTGATTTGGAAGGGATCTTAGGCCTAAGTCCACTTTTGCCTAAATAACCCACCAAATATGATAGTTTATCCCTTATTCCAATTGTTTGAACTTTTCAGGTACCCATTTTTTCTTGACACCTAGCCGACCTAGCCTTGTTGTACGAAATACCTTGATATTGGCCCTGGTCTATCCTTGAACATATGAATCTTGATTGAGGCTGAAAGCCTAAGTTGAGGGTGACGACAAATAGTGGCCCTGGTTTGGGGAATAAATATTATGTACTTCATCTCAGGCTAAAAGCCTAAGTTGAGGGTGACCCTTGTTGTGGTAAAGTAATGAAAATGAGGTGGTTAGTTTGGAAAGAAAGAAATAAATGAGGAAGTCATGTGTCGAGTAAAAGAAAAGAAAAGAAAAGTTGCCTTGGATTGAAGAAGAATGCAAAAATGAGTTTAAGATTGAGGCACAGTTGAAAAAAGAGAAAGCAAACACTTGGGAGAAGCTTGTAAAGGAAGAATAAGGATGGATTTAATGAAAATAGTTGAGTTATGGAGGTAAGAGAGGTTAAAAAACATGGTTCAAGGATAACTTTTAGTCACTACTTTCCTAAAATGCCAAACCAAAGTCCTATGAGCCTATGTTACAAGCCATTAAGTCCTAATGTGATCTAAATCCACTTTGTCATCAATCTGCAATTGAGTATAAAGGCAAGCCTATGGTGTTAGTCATTTTGCATGAATTTTATTTGTAAGAGTGAAAATGCTTGCATAGTCCCTGCTTTTTAATGCACTTTGAGTAAGAAAGAGAGACTTCTTTTCAATGAGGGCATTTGTACTCTATAATTGGCATATGACTAACCCAGTGATTGTGGAAGGTTGATACTCCTTCATTTGTCATAGTTGAATTACCGGATACATCTTTGTGTTTTGGTTTGCTAAGTAGCTTTGCAATCTGGATTTGAAAATGAGAGTTGGGTACTAGAATTAGAGTAATGATGTATTTTCCATTAGAGTAGCTACCATGTGTTTCTCATTGTCTACTTAGATTGAGTTGTCGCTTGAGGATAAGCAATAGTTCTAAGTTGAGGGTGTTGATATGCTATTAAAATACAACACATTTAATGCCTAAAATAAGGAATTCTGTGATTTCTCAATGCATTTTTTATGGTTTTTATGTGTTTTTATGTTTTTATTGCGAAAAGGTAGGTTGGCATGATTTTGAGAGAAAGTTGTAGATTTTTGCTGAAGTGTAGGACATACAAGCCTTCCTATGAGTTGTAGAGTGATCTTCTAGAAAGAAATAGAGAGCAAAAATAAAAAAATTTGCTAAGTGGAGGTCAGCTCTACGAGGCCACTCTACGAGTCATAGGTCTCACTACTACTCATACTGGTGGACTCGTAGAAAGAAACATAGAGCCAAAATTTTGGACCACAAACTGAAGGCCTAGACTACGAGAGGAGCATACGATTCATATCCCAAATAACAACTCGTACCAGTGGGTCATAATAGTCAAGTCCAAAATCCAAAGTGCCTGATATGAGACCCCAACTACAACTCGTAGGTCACCCTACGAGTCATACCTGTGTGACGTACCTGCTGCCAACTGTCTTTTTTGTATAATTTTTAGGGTTAAGTTTGTAAATACTATAAATGTTTATGTTAGGTTTAGAAAAGGGTATCCCAGACTTGAATCTTCAAAAAGAGACTTTGAAGATTCTCTCTAGAAATTTTAGGGTTCTAGTGTAGAATCTCATTTTCAATTGGAAAACCCACTTTTGAGGATTGCAAATCTTACATTTTATTCACTCTCCATCTATCAAAGCTTATGGTTTGCAACTTGTGGTGGTATTGTTCTTCATTGCTTTGGGTAAAATTTTCAACTATATCTTTTATTTGCATTCTTGTTGGTTTTGCCTTAGCGATGAGTAGCTAAGATCCCACAACTTGGGGTTGTGGGAACCATGGGTAATTAATTAACTTGAGATAACCTAGATTAATTGCATTTCTATGATTGGGGTTTTGGATGTATTGTCTATGTCCCTTCATTTTGATTGTTGCTTGGTGGTTAGGCCAACACCAAACTCTGCCT
The DNA here is from genome assembly GCA_025774065.1 of Solanum ossicruentum. Classification (NCBI taxonomy): domain Eukaryota; kingdom Viridiplantae; phylum Streptophyta; class Magnoliopsida; order Solanales; family Solanaceae; genus Solanum; species Solanum ossicruentum. The sequence continues at coordinate 58,642 of JAOTQR010105746.1, read as the reverse complement.
ACTATCACGATCCCGACCAAGGTAGTGACAAATAGGAAAAGGGAAATAGACAACATAATTCGATTGATGTGATCTCGTCTTATCAACAAAACCTGACCAAGAGGAGGTTGATGAGGACAATAAGTAATAGTTAGTTGGCACACCATGGTTGTCGACCAAGCGCCATGGTGAAATTCGACCTTCACCTTCACAAGTGGGCTTTAAGAACCTAAGTTACCATCCTGCATCCGAATTTCCAATTATAGTTATGTTGTTTAGGGTAATCGAGTCAACGAATCATGGGGAACACAATTCCCAAGTTGTCCTAAATTTGAGTGTCTTCTTGTATTGTTAGTTTAGTTTTTATTTTTATTCTTGAATTACAAAGAACCCCCCCCCCCATTTAGAGATTGTAGTAATCGATGCTCGAAATGATTGGTAGTGGATCTCTATAGTCAAGCCCCGTATTCCCTATGGATTAAACCCTAACCTTAGGTTAGGTTAATTGCTGACAGCAATCATTTTCTTATTGGAGCGTGAACATCATCATGTGTCTTGATGCAAAATGGTAAGGAAATAGCTTATGCCTCTAGATAAATTAAGATGCATGAAAAGAACTACCCTACCCATGATCTTAAATTGGCCGTTGTGGTACTTTCTTTGATAATTTTTGCATCATTACTTATATAGGGTTCATGTTGATATTTTTACTGATCATAAGAGTCTCCAATATGTGTTCACTCAAAAAGAGGTCAACTTAAGACAAAGAAGGTGGTTAGCGCTCCTTAAAAATTATGATATGAGTGTGCACTATCACCTCAGTAAGGCTAATATGATGGCTGATGCTTTGAGTAGGGTGTCTATGGGTAGCCTAGCTCATGTTGACGATGGTGGCAAGGAAGTGGCTAGGGAGGTCATCGGTTAGCTAGGTTGGGGGTTAGGTTGGATGGGATGGATAATGGTGGTATAGTGGTTGTTGATGGCTCTAGATCTTGATTGATTGAGGAGGTGAAGGTGAAATAGGATCTTGACCCCGTCTTGCTTGTATTAAAGGCCTTGGTGAGAGATGGTAGAGTGGAGATTTTCTCCTAAGGGGGAGATGGTTCCCTTAGTTACCAAGGTAGGTTGTGTGTGCTCAATGTTAATAACTTAAGAAAGATGGTTTTAGATGAGGCTCATAATTCATCATATTCATTCACCCCAGTTCTACAAAGATGTATAGAGATTTGAGAAAGGTGTATTGGTGGGTGGCATGAAGAAAGATATTGCTAAGTTTCTATCCAGCTGTCACAATTACCGACAAGTAAAAGCCAAACATCAAAGGTTGGGTAGACTAGCCGAAGATATAGAGATTCTTGCTTAGAAGTGAGAGGAAATAAATATAGATTTTGTGGTTGGGTTGCCTAAGACTAGAAAGCATTTTGATTCTATTTGGGTTATGGTTGATATAATGACAAATTCAGCTTACTTACTACCAGTTAAGACTACTTATGGTTTCAGAGATTATGCCAAATTGTACATTCATGAGTTGGTTAGATTGTATGGGGTGCCTTTGTCTATTATTTTGGATCGTGGTGCTCAATTCACTTCTCACTTTTGGAAGTCTTTCCAAAGAGTTCTTGGTACAAAGGTTAAGCTTAGTACGAACTTTCACCCTCAAACGGATGGCCAATTAGAAAGATATTCTTAGAGCTTGTGTTTTAGAGCTTAAGGGTAGTTGGGATAAACATCTTCCACTAATTGTGTTTGCTTACAATAATAGTTATCATTCAAGCATTGGTATGGCTCCTTTCGAGGCTCTTTATGGAAGGCATTGTAGGTCCCTAGTTGGATGGTTTGAGGTGGGAGAGATGGCCTTGTTAGGTCTGGATTTGCTTATGGAGGCCATGGAGAAGGTGAGGTTGATTAAGGAGAGATTAAAAACATCCCAAAGTCGACAAGTCCTATTCTGATATGAGGAGGAGGGATCTTGAATTCAAAGTGGGCGATTGGGTCTATTTGAAGGTATCACCCATCAAGGGTGTGGTCCAGTTTGGAAAAAAGGGTAAGTTGAGTCCAAGATCTGTGGAACCTTATAGGATGTTCAGGAGGATTGGTAAGGTGTCCTATAAGTTGGAGTTGCCTAATGACATGAATATGGTTCATCCAGTCTTCCATGTGCCTATGTTGAGGAAGTGTGTGGGTGACCCAAGTGCTATTGTGCCTCTAGATGTTGTATGTGTTGTTGAAGACAATTTGACATATGAAGAGGTTCCAGTAGAAATTTTGGATAGGCAAGTGAAAAGGTTGAAGATCATGGACGTAGCTTCCGTTAAGGTCCTTTGGAGGAATCAATAAGTTGAAAGTGTCACATAGGAAGCCAAGGCGGACATACAAAAGCAACATCTCTATCTCTTCCACTCTACTCAAGCCTAAGGTACTAACCAAGTCCCCTATATGATTTTAAGTCTTATGTTTTGGCCTCTATGTCATTTGTATGCATTCATATTCATGTTGACAAGTTTATGGTGATTTCGATGTTAATGTTGAACTCTTTTGAAAATAATGTTTAAGTGCATTTGTTGCATCCATGTTGGGCCGAAATCTTCATGATTACTTCTCTTATGCATGTTTCTTTGACATTCGGGGACAAATGGTCCCAAGGGGAAGATAGACCCCGTAACTCCATGATCTTATATACCCATGTTTCAAGCCTCATTTGTTTAGGCAGGGAGTGTTTAGGGTCGTGAGAGACTCTAGTACTTAGACGAGTTAGAGATTCCCTATAAATTGAGTTTTGGGTGTTGGTTTGTGCAAGGGTCAACTTCGAATGAGCATAACTTTTAGCACACAAAGAACTGGATAAACCACGACATGTCAGATGAAAGCCCTTTGAGTTAGATTTCAAAGGCTCTAGTTTACCTCATTCCAAGCTCAGATAACGGAGTTATTCCCGTTTTCATGAAGCCCTACCATGCAGAGTTGCCACACGGGCACCCAAATGGGCCGTGTGGCATCTCGCGCCTTGTAAGGCTACCTTAGAGCCTAAAATGGGCACTTTTGTCCAAGGCATGTGCCACGACAGGCCACATAAGATGTATGGTGTGGCACGGGCCGTGAGGCCCTCCGTGAGGCTTCTGGAGCGAAAATTTTGCTAAGTATAAAATTACCGTTTTCACGACCCAAACATAGGGCCTAGATGTGACATAGCAAATAGGGAACCCGAAGGGACCCCAAACAAGCCTCTTAACATATCTTTACACATCATTGGTCGTGGAAGCAATTAAACAACATAATAAGAGTAGAAATAATCGAAAAAGGGCTAAAGGAATACTTTCATAGGATAAACATCAAGAAAAGAGAGCCAATACATAATATGTCTAACATGTCCAACAACACCTCTACTACATAGATAAGAGCGGGGGCCAGACAAGCAACCGGGATCACGCTCTTAGTCAATATATACATAAAAGAAAGATAGTCTTAGAACATGGCATGAGGTCATAGACAATGTCCCCGAAATAGAGGACTCACCAACTAGCTTAAGAGAAATTGTACTAGCCACGTGGAGGAAGATGCAAGTGGGGCTCAAGTTCCTACATGGTGACATCATGTAGGCATAGAGTATGCATTAGTGTGTTTGAATTTACTATGTATGAAGGGTGCAATTCAACAAGAGATAAGCAACATAATCAAAATGCATAAGCATAGGCAACGAGTAGCATGTAACAATATGGTCTGCATGGATAATGCTTGAAGTAAAATCATACTTATAAAGAACATAATACATGTGTAAGTAGAGACTATTATTAGTGAATATCTAAGGCCTACCACCTCCTTGGAGAGGCGAATGAGGTATAAACCCCTCAATGTGGTTGATGACATAAAAGCCCCTCAACATGGTTGATGAGGTACAAACCACTCAACATGGTTGATAAGGTACAAACCTTCCAACATGGTTGATAAGGTACAAACCCTCCAACATGGTTGATAAGGTACGAACCCCTTGACATGGTTGCACAGGCCTACCACCTCACAAGCGACGCGATCGAGGTACAAACCCTCACCATGGTTACCCGAGCCTATAAGCTCCCAAGTGAGGCTTGGTTAATTCCCAACACTATAGCGATAATATCAAATACATACATTCCTTTCATCATCATATAGTCATTCAACTTGTAAGACATGCATTGGGCTTTCAATTCCTCAAGAAATCATAACCGAACATTTTGTCAAACACTTGGCGGGTGTGTAGTGCTAATGTTAAACCATGAAATTCAAGAGTGGAATCATGCTAGAAAATTAGGTGTAAAACCATCAATAGATACTAGGTAACACCTTCAAACAATATACGTCAAAATCCTTCGTCAAATTTCACAATAGATCTTAGATTCATAGCTCAAAACATGCTAAACAATCACAATTTCATGAAATCCAAACATAGTGTGCAGTGAAATCCATAATAAATAAGACCCATGAGTAAATAAACTTTAAATCATGCAATTTTAGGTAAAAGGGAGCTTGGGCATCATGGGTAAAAGGAACCCACGAATGAAACCCACATACCTTAGCTTTGGAGAATTTCTTGAAGAAGATTTGAAATGGAGACTTGAAGCTTGAATAAGAACCTTAAGATCCGGATGAGTTTTGGGACTTGTAATTTGGGATGAAATATTGTCTAAGTGTTTGAGAGGGTTTTGGGGAATGTCATAAATGATATGAAGGTGAAATATGGCTAAGTATAAGCATTTTCACGCATGCGAACACTTATGCCCAAGACTCAAAGGCCTTGGGCTAGACAAGAAAACCAGTAGCCAAAATACACTATAGGGCGCCCTTGGCTCGTTGCGCCAGGGGCATGAATGCTCTCTAGAAATTACATTTCTGCAATTTTTAAATTTTGCTACAGTTGCTCTTAAATTGGGGTTATACCCATTCCCCACTCAATTTGTCCCCCTGAACAAGAATATGAAGTCAGATTTTTGATATCACGCATGGATTTTGAGATATATGAAAATTACAATTTCGGGCATTTTCAAGGCACATTTTCGCGCACTTTTTGGGTCGTTTCAATATCTCCCCCTTGGGAACATTCTTTCCCAAATGTCAAAGAAAGATACATGAGAGACGTAAACATGACAATTTTATCCCACATAAGGATGCGACAATGCACTTAAACATCATTTCAAAAATCTCAACATAAGTGTAAAATCATCATGAAAAAATCATCATGAACTTGTCGATTTAAACATGAATGTATGCAAATGTCATTGGCTGAACTTGGACTTGAAATCACATAGGCTACTTAGAGTTAATACCTTAGTCTTGATTAAGTGGAATAGATAAGGATATCGCTTTTGCATGTCCACTTCTTCCTCCCAAGTAGCACTTTCAACTTGTTGGTTTCTCCAAAGGACCTTAACAGAAGCCACATCCTTGTTCCTCAACCTCTTCACTTGTCCATCCAAAATCTGAATCGGAACCTCTTCATAGGTCAAGTTGTCTTCAACAAAACTCACAATATCAAGAGGCACAGTAGCATTAGGGTCGACCACACATTTTCTCAACATGGATATGTGAAATACTAGATGAACAAATCCATCTCACTAGGCATTTCTAACTCCAAAGCTACCTTGTCAATCCTCCTCATTACCCTATAAGGACCTACATATCTTGGAATCAACTTCCCCTTCTTACCAAAATGAACCACACCTTCTTGGGTAACACCTTTAAATAAACCGAATCACTATCTTTGAATTCAAGATCCCTTCTCCTCACATCGACATAGGACTTTTGACAACTTTGGGCTGTCTTCAACCTTTCGCTAATCATCCTAACCTTCTCAAGAGCCCGCATAACCAGATCTGGTCCCAACAAACCCACCTCTCCAACCACAAACCACCCAACTGGTGATCTACAAAGCCTACTATAGAAAGCCTAAAAAGGAGTCATACTGATGCTAGAATGATAACTATTGTTATAGGCAAACTCAATCAATGGAAGATGATCATCCTAACTACCCTTAAGCTCTAGTACACAAGCCCTAAGCATATCCTCAAATATTTGGATAGTTCTTTTGGCTTGGCTATTTGTTTGAGGGTGAAAGACTGTATTAAGTTTTACTCTTGTACCAAGACCCCTATGAAAGGACCTCCAAAAATGTGAAGTAAATTGAGCACCACGATCCGATATAATGGACGAAGGAACCCCATAGTCATGAATGTACAACCTAGCATAATCTTCAACCCCATATGTGGTCTTAACCGGTAGAAAGTGAGTTGATTTTGTCATCCTATCAACCACAACCAATATGGAATCAAAACCCTTTCTAGTCTTGCGCAACCCAACCACAAAATCCATATTAATCTCCTCCCACTTCCAAGTAGGAATTTTCATGTCTTGTGCTAGGCCACCCGATCTTTGGTAATCGGCTTTGACTTATTGACAACTATGACAATCGAAAACAAATTTGGCAATGTCCCTCTTCATTCCTCCCCACCAATACGCATCCCTCAAGTCTTTATACATTTTAGTAGAATTAGGGTGAATAAAATAAAAAGAATTATGGGCCTCATCAGGGATTTTCTCCCGCAAGCCATCAACACAAGGTACACACAACCTACCTTGGTACATAAGGGCACCATCTCCCCCTTGGGAGAAAACCTCTACCTTGCCATCTTTTACCAATACCTTCAATTGTAACAAAATAGGGTCAAGATCTTGGTAAGCTTTCACCTTCTCAACCAATGAAGATTTAGAACCATCATCAATAACACCACCACCATTATCAACCTCTTCCAACCTAAGCCATCATCTAGCCAACCGATGGACCTCTCTAGCCACCACTTTGCCACCATCATCAACATGTGCTAGGCTACCCATGAACAACCTACCTCAAAGCATCGACCACCATATTAGCCTTACCGGGATGATAATGCACACTCATATCATAGTCTTTAAGAATTTCTCGCCACCTTCTTTGTCTCAAGTTGAGATCTCTTTGAGTGAAGACATATTGGAGACTCTTATGATCGGTAAATACATCAACATGCACCTCATACGAGTAATGATGCCAAATTTTCAAAGCAAAAACCATGACGGCTAATTCAAGATCATGAGTAGGATAATTCTATTCATGCACTTTGAGTTGCCTAGAAGCATAGGCTATCACCTTACCATTTTGCATCAGCACATAACCCAAGCCAATCAGGGAGGCATCACAATACACCACAAACCCTTCCAACCCTTTCGGTTGAGACAAGACAGGAGCAGAGACAAGCTTATCCTTTAAAGTTTGGAAACTCTTTTCACACTCATCAGACTACAGAAATTTGGCTTTATTTTGAGTCAAATTGGTCATAGGAGATGTAATAGAAGAGAACCCATTCACAAACCTCCGATAGTAACCTGCTAAGCCCAAAGAGCTCCTAATATCAGACGGAGTCAATGGTATAGGCCAATTTCTAGTCACATCTATCATTTTAGGATCTACCTTAATACCATCTCCCGATGCCACATGACCTAGAAAAGAAACCTCTTTTACCAAAATTCACATTTTTTATACTTGGCATACAACTTATCTTTCCTCAATCTTTGTAGCACCACCCTCAAATGGCCCATATGCTCCTCTTCACTCTGTGAATAGATCAAAATATCATCAATGAAGACCACAACGAACGAGTCAAGGAATGGTTTGATGACCCTATTCACAAGATCCATGAAGACAGTCGGTGCAACGGTCAACCCAAAAGACATCACAACAAACTAATAATGCCCATACCTAGTCCAAAAGGCCGTCTTGGGAATATCACACTCTCTCACCTTCACTTGATGGTACCCAAACTGAAGATCAGTCTTAGAGAAGTGACTAGCCCCTTGAAATTGCTCAAACAAATCATCTATCCTTGGAAGAGGATACTTATTCTTTATGGTGACCCTATTAAGTTTCCGCTAAGCGACCCATCCTTTTTCTTCACAAATAACATCGGTGCACCCCAAGGTGATTGGCTTGACCTAATAAAACCCTTCTCCAACAAATCCCTCAATTGCTCCTTCAACTCCGTCAGGGCCATATGGTAAGGGTGAATAGAAATGGTTTGAGTATCGGGAAGGAGGTCTATACCAAAATCTATTTCCCTTTCGGGAGGAAAACTGGGAAGGTCATTTGGAAAGATATCAAGGAATGCATTTCGAATCGAAACTGACTCTATGGGAAGGACCTTGGACTCGACATCTCTAACCATCACAAGATGATAAAGACACCCCTTAGAGATCAACTTACGAGCTTTAATGCAAGAGATCGCACCTGCCCTTGACCACCACATCATGACTCTCCCACTCAAGAATGGGCTCATTTGGGAATTGAAATTTGACCCTACGACTTCTACAATCAATAGAGGTATAGTATGCATGCAACTAATACATTCCAACATATGTCATCAAAATCAACCATATCCAATTCAACAAGATCAAAAGGCAATATTTTATGCAAGATGCAAGTGGGACAATTTCTATAGACCTTTATAGCAACAATAGATGCACCAATAAGAGTAGATACCTCATATGACTCACACAACAATTTGGGCTCAACATGAAACTTTTTGGCAACAAAGAGGGTAACAAAAGAAAGAGTGGCACCCGGATCAATTAATACATACACATCAAAATTCAAAGACTTTTAATATACCGGTGATGACATCGGGAAACTCCTCAACCCCTTGCCTTCCTTGGAGTGTATAGAACCGCTTGTGCCTTGGGGAACCCCCTTGTTGACCACGTCTCTCCAAAAGAACCACATTTGGACTTTGTGGATGAACCTCGTTACCCGTGTTGTGATTTCGAGGGCAATCCATCACCTTATGCCCAGCTTCCCCACAACCATAACAAGCATTAGTATCCCTCAAGCATGGGCCACTATGACCCCTACCAAATTTTGGACACCTAACATTAGGAACCACACCCCCAACATCTTGGGTCCTTGGAAAGTCATTGGCAACGCTCTTTTTAAATGCAAGAGAAGACCCTTGGCCTTGATGTAATCGGCCACCCTTTCGACTTTGGAACTTTCCCTCAAAACGGGGCCTCTTGGCCTCATGACCTCTTCTCTTCCTAAACTTCTCCTCCTCCATATGTTCAGTATAGGTCATCAAATGGGACAAATCCATGTCACCAATCAACATAGTGCATAGACATTCCTCACTTACCAAATCGGATACACTCATCACAAACTTGTACATTCTAGACCTTGGGTCGGTAACCAAGTGGGGAGCATATTTACAGAGTTGATTGAACTTAAGGGCATACTCTCTCATACTCAAAGACCCTTGCCTCAAATTCATAAACTCCACCAATTTGGCTTCCTTAAGCTCAAGAGGGAAGAAAAGCCGCCTTAAACTCCTCCCAAAGCACCACATTATTGATTTTCTTCTCCTCCTTCCATTGATTAAACCATATTTTTGCCACCTCCTTGAGTTGGTAAGCCTCCAACTCTACTTCTCTTCCAATCTAACACCTATAATAGACAAAACCTTGTAGACCTCATCAATGAACTCTTGAGGGTCCTCATCCACCTTTGACCAATAGAATTCTGGGGGATTCATCCTCATGAAGTATCTCACCTAAGATGCCGATGTAAGAGTATGAGGGACTTGGGTCCCTTAGTTGGCTTGGTTAGCTACAATTTGCGCTAGCAAATTGAGAGCATCCCAGAGCTCACCATGAGTCGGTTATTCCTCTGGAGTGTGGGCTCTCTTTTCTCTTGCATTAGGCATGATCTAGCATAGCAAAGAACAATCATTAGGGGGCAACCTTACTTTAACTCTATAGCATGACATAGAACATGAAGGTGGGAAGCATTTTCGAAACGCCTCATAGCCTCTTGCTCATAATTGTGGTGCATAAAAAAACCATGAACAAGACTCTAATTGATGAAGTGTGTTGGACACTGAGAACTACTAACAACTTAGAGCTCTAATACCAAGTTTGTCACTACCCAAGCCTAGGTCTTAGACATGACACAGTGAATGGGGAACCCAAAGGGACCCCAAACAAGCCTCTTAACATATCTTTACACATCATTGGTTGCGGAAGCAATTAAATAACATAATAAGAGTAGAAATAAAGGAAAAAGGCTAAAGGAATACTTTCATAACATAAGCATCAAGACAAGAGAGGCAAGGCTCAGTACATAACATGTCCAACAACACCTCTACTACATAGATAAGAGCGGGGGCCAAGACAAGCAACCAAGCTCACCCTCATAGTCAATATAAAAGAAATATAGTCTTAGAACATAGCATGAGGTCATAGATAATGTCTCTAGAATGGAAGACTCACTAACTAGCCTAAGGGAAATCATACTAACCACATGGAGGAAGATGCACAACTGGGGCTCCGGTTCCTACATGGTGACATTATGTAGCATAGAGTATGCATTAGTACGTTTGAATGTACTAAGTATGAAGGATGCATTGCAACAAGAGATAAGCACATAATTGAAATACACAAGTAGAGATAATAAGTAGCATATAAAAATATGGTATTCATGGAAAATGCTTGAAGTAAAATCATTCGTATAAAGAACATAATACATGTGTAAGGAGAAACCATTATTAGTGAAAATCCAAGTTCTACCACCTTCTTGGAAAGGTGAATGAGGTACAAACCACTCAATGTGGTTGAAGAGGTACATGGTTGATGAGGTACAAACCCCCCACCCACCCCCCAACATGGTTATCAAAGTATAAACCCCTCAACATGGTTACACGAGCCTACCACCTCTCGAGCGAGGGGATCGAGGTACAAACCTTTCAACATAGTTATCTAAGCCAACAACCTCTCGAGTGAGGCTTGGTCAATTCCCAATACTACAGAGATAATATCGCATACATACATTCCTTTCAACATCATACAGTCATTCAACTCATAAGACATGCATTGGACCTTCAATTCCTCAAGAAATCATAACCGGACATTTTATCAAATACTTAGCGGTGTGTAGTACTAGTGTAAAACCATGCAATTTTAGAGTGGAATCATGCTAGAAAATTCAGTGTAAAACCATCATAACATATTTAAAAGCACCCTCAAGAAATATACATCAAAACCCTTCATCAAATTTCACAATAGATCTTAGATTCATAACTTAAAACATGCTAAAAAAAATCACAATCATAAAACCCCAACATAATGTGCAATGAAATTCATAATAAGTAAGACCCATGAGTAAATCAAATTTAAATCATGCAATTTTAGATAAAAGGAAGCTTGGACATCATGGGTGAAAGGAACCCATGAATGAAACCCACATACCTTAGCTTTGGAGAATTACTTGAAGAAGATTTGAAATGGAGACTTGAAGCTTGAATGAGAACCTTAAGATTCGAATGAGTTTTGGGACTTGGAATTTGGGATGAAATATTGTCTAAGTGTTTGAGAGGGTTTTGGGGAATATCTTGAATGATATAAAGATGAAATATGGCAAAGTATAGGCATTTTCATGCATAGGAACAGTTAGTCCCAAGACCCTAAAGCCTTGGACCGGACAAGAAAACTAGCCGCCGAAATACACTGTAGCGCTCCCTTGGCGCGTCGCGCCAGGGGGTAGATGCTCTCTGAAAATTGCATTTTTGCAATTTTCAAATTTTGCTATGGTTACTCTTAAATTTGGGTTAGATCTATTACCCACTCAATTTTACCTCCTGAAAAAGAATATGAAGTTGGATTTTCGATATCACGAACAGATTTTAAGATATATGGAAATTATGATTTTGAGCATTTTCGAGGCACATTTTCGACACTTTTTAGGGTCATTTCAACCGTCATGCAACTTTCACAAAAATTTCTATATATGGTTTGATAGACCAATAAATGAACCATGTGGCTTCACATGGCCCCTGAACCAGTCCATGAGGTGACACTTAGGCAAAAAAAAATTTAAGTGTTGGCCAAGTTTCCAATTTCCAGAAATTGTCTAAGTGTTGGTTCACGGGCATTCCACATATACCATGGAGTGCTACATGGCCCATGTAACCTCAAGTGAGGTGACACTTCATCAATTTTTCCCTCTGTTTCTTTAGTGATAGTTTCGTAAATTTAGTTTATTCTAATGACTTTTGGGGGCTTCCTATGCTATTCTAACCCTTCTTAAAGACCTAAACCCCATTCCTAACTATCAAATTCGCTCCTCTCCATTTGAATACACTTTCAAATTCTCTCAAGAGCCTCTACCAAAACCCGATACAAATTCAAGGAAACTCTAGAACAAATTTTGGATTTCAAGACCCCATTCCAAGCTTTAAGCCTTTTTCAACCCAATTTCAAGAAATTCAAGATCTAAGGTATGTGGGTTTCAATCAACCATTGGCTCTTTTCACCCATGGTGCCTAACCTTCCTTTTTGTAAAAATTACATGTTTTCAAGTTATAATATATATGGGTATCTCTTATTATGAAAGTTGAATATAAACCATGTTGGGGTTTCATAAGATGTTGATTGTTTAAGTATGTTTTGAGCTATAAATCTATGACCCATTATGTGACTTGGTGAACAGTTTTGATCTATGTAGCATGAGGATATTACCAAGCGTTGGTGGGTGGTTTTACATGGATTTTTCTAACATGATTTCACTCTTGAATCTCATGGTATTGTACTAGCATTACAAACCGTCCAAGTGTTTGATAAATGTCCGGTTATGGATTCTTGAGTTATTGAAGATCTGATGCATGATATATGAGTTGAGTGACTTTATGATGATGAAAGGAATGTATATATGAGTTGTTTTCATGAAAGTAACTATAGTATTGTAAGTTGACTACACCTAGTTGAGGAGGTGTTATACCTTAACCACTATGGGTGGGGGGAGGGTATGTTCATCTACCAATTGAGGGGTACATTCACTCAATCACTTTGATGTGAGGTGGTGATGCTCATCTACCAATTGAGGGCTACATTCACCCAATCACTTCGATGGTTGGTGGTCATGCTCATCTATTAATTGGGGGGTATATTCCTCAATCACTTTGATGGGGAGTGGTTATGCTCATTTACCGATTGAGGGGTAAATTTCTCAATCACTTAACAAGTGGTGGTCATACCTAGGATTCCAAGTAGTAGTTTGCTTGGTCTATAAAGGTGGTCTCTTTCTATATATGTAATATGTTCTATATAAGCATGTTTTACTTCAAGCATTGATCATGGATCCCATATTATTATTGTACTTACCCATTAGTCATGTATATGTATCTTTATTATGTTGCCTATCTCTGATTGCATTGCATCCTACATACTTAGTACATTTAAAAGTATTAACGAATATTCTATGCCTACATGATGTTACTATGTAAGAACCGGATCTCCACTTGATCATCCTCCTCCACATGGCTAGTACTATCTATTGAAGCAAACATGGTGAGTCCTCAACTTCCGAGGATGATATCTATTGATCCTATATTATGTAAAGACTTCTTTCTTAGTTTGATGTTTATGACTATGAAGGGTGAACCCAGAGAGTGTCTTAGCCCCCGTGAACTCTAAGATTAGATGTGTTGTTGGACAAGCTGTGTAACTATGCTTTGAGCATTGACTTTTCTTGTCTCTTGAATGATCTTATGTATGAAAGACTCCCTTAGTCCTTTTTTTCCTTATTATGCTCTTGTTGTTGATTAATGGCTTCCGCGACCAAGGATGTGCAATCGATATGCTAAGAGGCTTGTTTGGGGTTCCTTGGGTTCCCTATTCGCCTTGTCACGTCTAGGCCCTAGGCTTGGGTCGTGACACCCCTAATAAACAATAAACCCCAATTTCAGTATTATTCTTGTTTACAATGATTGTTACAAATTAATGAAAAACACAATTAAAAAGATGCCCATCCATTCCTTTTGGATCCATTCCCGCACAAGCGAACTCATCACATATTCACTTGAATTTAAAACTCACTACATTATTCTAAAATATACCAAAACTATACAAGACATTCGGGTTATTCAAAAAATATCAAAAAAATATTGATGGAGATATATTATTCTTAAAGCCCCTAAATAGATCAACAAACAAGAAAGAAGAGAACGAGAACAAACTGAATGCTTCAGAAAGAAATTAATCACGAGAACGTGAAATTTACTCGAACCAAGAAGTAAACTCTTAAGAAATTGAATGTTGTGAGAAGAGATATTTTTTAATTTCGTGTGTAGACCTATTTTTTTCTTTTATCCAGAGAGAAACCTTTTACAGTAAAGAAATAACCCCCTTTTTTAGAGTAAAAACTTTGTTTTTGAAAGAATGAGTGGAAGTACCTATTTATACACCAACTGGTGAAGAAACGAAAATGGCTGAAAAAAATTGTTAACTCTACATTACCATGCTTGAAGGGGTAAAATCATAACTTAATCAGACAAAAGATTCAGTCAATAATTTGCCAAAAAAATTAGTCAGAGAGAATATTACACTTCACGAAATAATAAGAAATCTACCATATAAAAATTTACCATAAGCAAATAAGGCAATTAGTAAATAAACAACAGGAATTATTCAGGAATAAAATATTTTCACTTGATAAAAATAGTAACTAAACTGTAAGAATCATTCAGGAATTAAATATTCATGCTTGATAAAAAACATGTGAAGGATCTGCCATGTACAAATTTACCATAAACAACAACAACATAACCAGTGGAATCCCACAAGTGGGGTCTAGGATGGTAGAATGTACGCAGAATTTACCACTACCTCATGAGGTAGAGAGGCTATTTCCTACGGACCTCGTCTCAAAAATCCATTAGAAGAATAAACTAGATATGAAAGACAAGAAATGAAAGAAAGGGAATAATAAGGGCGACTAATAGCTAAAAACATATGATGGTATAGAAAATACGATAAATTTACATCTATAAGATGGATAACAACACACAAGATATAAAGGCACAACTAAACCGACTACCCTACTATACCCCACAACTAGCTAACAACCTAACTTACTAACCTGTTAAATTCGCGACCTCCACTCCTTCCTATCTAGGGTCATATCCTCGGTGAGATCAAATTTCACCATATCTTGTCTAATCATCTCCCCCAATACTTCCTTGGTCTACCTCTACCCCTTTGTGCAACTCCTCCTAAATCCAACCTCTCACACCTCCTAACGAGAGCATCGACACTTCTTTTATACACAAGTCCAAACCATGGTAGTCTTGCTTTCTCATCTTGTCAGCCACAGGACCAACCTCTAGCTTCTCCAAAATGGTCTCATTCCTAATCTTATCACTCCTGATATATCCACACATCTATCTTAACATCCCTATATCCATGACCTGCATCTTCTGAACATGTGAGTTTTTGATTGGCCAACACTCCACTCCATACAGCAAAGATGGTCTAACCACCATCCTATATAACTTTCCTTTGAGTTTAGGTAGTATCCTCTTATTACACAGTATTCTAGAGTCAAGCCTCCATTTTGTCCATGTTACCCCATTACGGTATGTGATATCATCGATATCACCACTACTCTGGATGATGGATCCAAGATATTTGAATTTTTCTCTCTTGGAGATAGGTTGAGTAGAAAGTCTCACATCAATGTATGTTTCATCCCCCATTACACTGAATTTGTACTCCAAGTACTTTGTTTTGGTCCTGCTCAGTTTGAACCTTTTGGACTCCAATGCGTGTCTCTAGATCTCTAATCTATCATTAACTTTAGCCCGAGTCTCATCAATCAACACTATATCATCTGCAAATAGCATACACCATGGAACCTCTTCTTGAATAGACCATGTCAGCAAATCCATCACCAAGGCAAACAGAAAAGGGCTCAACACAGATCCTTGATGAAGTCCCATTTCAACAGGAAAATACTCTGAGTCTCCTCCTGCTGTTCTTACCCAAGTTTTGGCTCCGTCGTACATGTCCTTTGTCACCCTAATATATGCCATTGGGAAACCTTTCACCTCTAGGCACTTTCATAGGACATCCCTCAGAACTTTTTCATAGGCCTTCTCAAGATCAATGAACACCATATGAAGGTTTTTCTTTCTTTCCTATATTTCTCCATTAATCTCTAAATAAGAGGAATAGCTTCAGTAGTTGACCTCCCCATCATGAATCCAAACTGATTCTCTAAAACAACCACTACTTTTCTAACCCTCATCTCTATTACTCTCTCCCGGACCTTCATAGTGTGTGGATACCCCTGTAATTGTTATAGTTTTGAATATCCCCCTTGTTCTTGTACAATGGAACCATTGTACTCCTCCTCCATTCATTGGGCATCTTGGCAGTAGCATTGAACAGTCTATTCAACCACTATATGCCATCCTTGATCGTATAGTTCCAAAACTCAATCGAAATGTCATTGGGTCCGATCACCATCCCTCTCTTCATCCTACTAATAGCACGTCTAACCTCCTCAACTTTGAACTGCTGGTAATAACCAAAATCATGTTGACTATGGGAGTGTGCCAGCTCACCCAGCTCTATATCTCTATCTCCTTTTTCATTTAAGAGTTTGTGAAAGTAAGCTCTCCACCTTAGCTTAATGGAAGTCTCATCCACCAACTCCTCACCCTCATCATCCTTAATGAACTTCACTTAATCCAAGTTGCGAGCTTTCCTTTCTCTCTCTTTTGCAAACCTATACAATCTCTTGTCCCTGAATTTATCACTTAGCTCCATATATAGTCGCTCAAATGCTGCTGTCTTAGCAGTCGTCACTGCCATCTTCGCTTCAGTCTTTGTCGTCTTATAAATTTCTGCCAGTTATCTCTTGTCGTCCTCATCCCTACACTCCAACCACATCGCATAAGAAATATTCTTAGCTATCACTTTTCTCTGGACTTCGTCATTCCACCACCAATTTCTTTGACGTTCATCAAAGGTCCCTCTCGAGACCCCTAGTGCCTCGGTAGCTACTTTTCGAATGCAACCCGCAGTAGTGTCCCACATATAGTTCACATCTTTGCCACTACTCCAAGCCTCTAACCTACTCAACTTTCCTTCTATGTTAAGTCCTAATATTTTCCACAAATTCCAAACTCCAACAAAAAATCTAAGATCGAATTTGTGATCAAGGCAAAAAATTGAATGGGAAAATGACCTCGACCCAATTTTAGAACAACTGAGTCAAAAAATAAATGTTGCTAATTAATTTTGAGATAGTAAGAGTGTGCGCCTAGGACGCGACGTGCCTGGTGCGCGGATTCACACTACAGTTTTTTTAATTTTCGATGGGAAATTGGAAATCACAAAATTTCACAAAAAACACATGTCCGCGAAGTGAAAATTTTAATTTTATTACAGGAAGGGCCTTTAAGTCATTCCTTAACCTATCTTAAGTCCCAAAAACGTGTTGAGGCGCTATTTTGCTCAGGTTAAGAGTTTCAAAACCCATTCTTCTCAGTTCTACGTGAAAATTCTTGAGAGAGGGGACAAGAAAAGTTTGGGGATTTCAAGATTGTGAGGCAATTTCTTGAAGAAGCCTGAGAAATTCTCCATCCCAAGTATGTAAGGCTACCCAAAACATGTGATTGTTCTCCCATGTGCATCATAGATAGTAGAAAGTTTATAAGTTGAATGTGAAGAGTCTTATATGTGAAATTCTTGGGTATTTCATTGAATATTTTCTTATATATATAGATTGATGATATGCTATCAAAATACAATATATTTTGTACCTAAAACAAGGAATTTTCTGTGTTCTCAATGCGAATTTATATGAATTTTATGTGTTTTGTATTTAGTTTTGCAGAAAATATAGGTCTACTTGATTTTGGGAAAACTAGCAGATTTTATTGAAATTAAGAACCTAAAGACCCACTACAATTCGTAAACCATGTTTCGAGTCATAAGGGATGACTATAGCGATTAACAGTTTCCAAAATCAAAATATGAGAAATTAAAGTTCGGCCATACCAGCCCAGGGTACGGATCGTAGTTTCCAAACAATGACTTGTAGAAGAGGACCTCGTAGTGATTAACAACGTTGATTAAAATTAGACAAATAACTAAAATCATGGACTACAAGAAAGCACTATGAGTTGTGACTATACAACGACTCATAGTATGGATCATAGAAGTCAAGTCTAAAATGCCAAGTGTTGACAATGAAAGCCCAATTACGACTCGTAGATCACCCGATGAGTCGTACCAACGAGTCGTAATTGTTGTCGACCAGATTTTCTAATATATTTTAAGGACTTTTTTGTACAACTTAGAGTTTTTAGCAGAGAAGAATCAGATTTCACATAACATAGAATATTTTGTAGAGAGAATCTTTAGGTTTTAGAGTAGAAAACTAGGGTTTATTTGAAGACTCAATTTGGGGATTGGAATCACTTGTAATTCAACTTCATCTTCAAGCTTGTGAATCCAAACTCAAGGTGGTTTATTGTTCTTTATTTTTCTCGGGTAATTTCTCAACTATGTTTATTTCATTCATTATTTGTATTGTTGCCCAAGCTATGAGTATCTAAACCCCCACGAGATGGGTGTTGTGGGAACCATGAGTAGCTAGCTTAATAACCCAAATTATTTGCATCTCTTGAGTTGGCTATATGCATATATTATCCATTTTCCTTCGTTTGGCTTGTGGTTGAATGGTGGCTAATATTAAACCCCGCCAAGTATCATCATCCCGACCAAGGTAGTGATGAATAGGAAAAGTAAATATGTGACAGAATTCAATTGATGTGTTCTCGAAATCAACCTATCTCGATCAAGAAGAGTTGACTTGGACAATAGTTAACAGTTACTTCGGCACACTATGGTTGCCAGTCAAGCGCCATAGCGAAATTCGACCTTCGCCTTCAGAAGAAGGTTGGAAGAATCTATGTTACCGTCCTACATGCAATGCCCCAATTTAGGTTGTGTTTTTTGGAGTATTTGAGTTAGTGAATCATGAGGAACACAATTTCCCAAGTTGCTCTCCAATTTGATTGTCTCATTGCTTTGTTAGTCTAGTTTTCTTTTCTTATAAGTCATTTCAACACCCCTCCCCCCCCCCCTTAATTGAGAATAGAGTTAATTGATGTTTAAATAATTGTTGGTAAATCAATGTGGTAAAATGTTGTATTCCCTTTGGATTCAACCCTAACCTATGGTTAGGTTTTATATTTGACAACGATCGCTTTATACTCAAAGTAAGAGGTACTATTGACCGTGATCAAAATAATTGGCACCATTGTTGGGGAATACGATGAGGTTTTGACTTGATTTCACTAGTAGTTAATTCAAGTGTTGATTGCTTAATTCTCTTGTATTTTACTCTTTTTTATATATGTTGTTTAGTTTCTTTTGCAGGGTATACTAGGTGTATGCCTAACACAAGGAGCCAAGGCGTACCCTTAGCTCTAAGTAATCTTGAGATGCATCGTGTTGCAAGGAGAATGGCCCAAGGAAACGTGGATGTTGCGGTTGATAAAGCCATGGATCACATGATGAAGTGGATCGAGAGGAGAATCCACTACCAAGGGAAAATAACCCACACCATAGGGATTTCAATGAGAATGCATATAGTTGGAATCAATATCGGTCGAACCCTATGGCCATAGATGTCCCAGGTGCTATAGGGTTGCCACCACTACTGGTAGACACTAAGTTTATAGTGTCGAGTAGATTACTCATGCTTCAGAACTGTTGTTTGTTTGCTAGGTTACCTACTGAGGATCCTCATAGTCATTTTCATAATGTTGCATTTATGTGTAAAAGTGTGATGGGTACACAAAATCTATCTATGGATTTTGTTGGGTTATGAGGGTTCCCTTTATCACTTACAAGAAATGCAGCAATAAGGTTTTCAGAACTCCCATAGAGTTTAATCGCCAGTGGAGTAGAATTGCAAAGAGCCTTGTTACAGCAATATTTTCCAAGGTCTAAAAAGCTCAAATTAAAGGATCAAATCAATAACTTTGAGCAATTGTCGGGTGATTCTATTAGTACAATGTGGGAGAGGTCCACCAAGTGTTTGAGAATGGTTTCGGACCATAATATTGTGGATGATGCCTTACTGGAAATCTTCTATTGGGCTCTTCATGAGAATAGGCAAGCATGTGCCGATGCAATCATGGAAGACATGTTCTTAGACCAATCGTTCACTAGGATAGCGGAAAGGATGGAGCAAGTATTGAAGACAAATAGAGCATGGGGCCAAAGGGAGAAAGCTACTACAAAAAGCTTTTGCACGATGAGCATTAGTTCAGAGCAAGCAAAAATCAATGATGGTATCATGCAACAACTTGCTCAACTTCAGACTAGTGTGGACTTGGTACTGAAACAAACTCAAGAAAGTGTTCATGCAGTAGTCCACCAACCCCTAAGAGCACCCATGTATCCTAAGTCATATTATGATGAAGATGCTTTCTTTATTAGAGATTAAGCGGTGGGTTTTCGGAACTATGCCCAAGGGTCCAATTCAACCTATTGGCGTCAAGGTTCTGAAAATCAAGGTCAGAACTATAATCAATAGTGTACAAATAGAGATAAATATGGTGGTTATTTGAGAGAGATAGAGTGCCTGACCACAAATAGGGACGAAGATATGGATATAGAAATAGTCTTTATGTGCCTCCTCAAAATCGCAAAGCCAGTTCTAACAATTTAAGGGTCGAGGAAATGCTTGACAAGTTTTTGAAGAGGGCTTATCACCATATGAGACTTTAAAGGGAATGAAATTAGATATCACAATTATCAACCAAAAGATTGAGTCTCACTCGATGGCAATCAAGCAATTGGAACAACAATTTGGTCAAGTATCCCTCTAATTGAATCAACGCCAAAAGGGTACTTTGCCAAGCAATATGGGCCAAACACAAAGAATGAGGGACATTGTATGGTGGTTATGACAAGAAGTGGGAAGAGTCCCATTGACCCCCTTAAGTCGATTGTTATGAATGAGGATTATGAAAACAGTGTTGATGACAAGGTTGAAGTTGAGGGAAGAAGCTTGGCCAACAATGGGATAAGAAGCGGAGAGGTGAAGGAGCAAGAAAAGGCCAAGACTATCCCAAGACCTCCCCCTCTTTTTCCCCAAAGGCTCAAGAAAAAGGAGGAGGATGGTAAATTCAAACACTTCATTTCCATGTTGAAGCAATTATCCATTAACATTCCTTTTCTTGAGGCACTGGAGAAAATGACTAGGTATGCCAAGGACATAAAGAATTTGGTAATGAAAAAGTGCAAGGTTAGTCAAGAGCTTTAGCAAGAGCTTCAATAGTGTAGTGCCATCATGACCAAATGCTTGTTCCAAAAGAGGAAAGATCCCGGTGCATTTACCATTTCTTGTACCATTGGCGATGTTAAGTTTGCATGAGCATTGTGTGACTCGGGAGCGAGTATAAATTTGATACCTCTTGCCATGTTTAAAAATCTTGGTTTTAGTTCACCTACTCTGACACAAATGAGGCTATTGATTGTGGATAAAATAATCAAGAAGCCGGAGGGAATACTCTATGATGTGTTAGTCAAAGTGGATAAATTCATTTTCCCGATGGATTTTGTGATTTTTGATTGTGAGGTTAATTTTAAGGTCCCTATTATTTTCGGAAAGCCATTCTTGGCAATCGGGAGAGCCTTGGTGGACATGGATTTCGGTCAACTTAGGTTTAGGGTTAATGATGTAGAGGTAGCTTTCGATATCCATCAGTTTATGAAGTACGCCGATGAACTCAAAAGCGAAGTGTGGGCTATTGAGGAGTTTTGATGACTCAAGATGACTAAGTCATGCCACGACGTTAAACAAGGTACTTCTTGAGAGGAAACCCAAGCCCTTTCTCTATTTTTGCTTATGTTAAGTTTATTTTCATTGTGTGAATTTTTAGGTAGTGGATTGATTGTGTTTTGTTTTTCTCTTTTAAGATATTGAATTAGTTGTATATTTGGATAATAGTGTATTTTGAGACCAAGGTTTGCAAGGATTGAACAAGTTCAGAAAGTCGCTAAAAATGGCATTGGAAGCAGCCTCTACGATCAGGCCTATGAGCCATAGTGTGTACTATGACTTGTTGACATCTCTCGTAGAGGATTATAATGATGATTGAAGTTGGCACTTAAACTACAAGCCAACTTTACGACTCGTAGTCCAAACTACGAGTCGTAAATGGGGTTCGTAGTGCCCAGGTATGCCTCTGAAGTTTTTCTAAGTTTTGAGTGGTGTATGTGACCAAGACCTACGGGTCGTAGTCCAAGCTACTACGAGCCATAATTGGGGTTTCATAGACTCGAACTGAAGTTTTTTTAAATTTCAGCCCGGTCAGAATATAAGGGGTCAAAATTCATTTTGAACCCAAATTGAAAAACTAATACTCCTATTTTGTTCCCAACACTTCCCCCTAACTTTTCTGACCTATTTTCTAGTGGAATTCTCGTAGATGCACCACTTTTCCGACGATCTTCTTCAACATCAAGGGTTTTTGATCCCCTTTTTCTCATTTTGTTCATCTTCTATCGTCATTGCCTGAGGTAGGTTTCTTGGTTAAATTTCATGGGAAAAAAAATAATGTCTTTTGAAATTCTTGACTGGGTTTGTGATTGAAATAAGTGTGAAGAGTATTCAATAGGGAACTGATGCTTTTGAAATGAGAATTAGGGTGTTTATCGATTATAATTCCTTGAAATTGACCATAATAGTAAAGATTACCCTTGTTGCTTGTTTTTGATGATCATGCTCTACCATGTATTATTGATTACATGTTCGAAATAGGTTTGTGATGAGTGATTAATTGAATCATGTAGCACAAATGTGTGCATTGGGTATATTGATTTTGTTGTAAATGGTAGTTTAAGCGAATTCTTGATCAATTTGTAAACTCGAGTTCTCCGATCATCCATGTATGAGCTTAAATGATTATGCTATATGTTTGAGGAATGATGATGTGAGTTGTTAAGGATGTTTTGGAGGGTTAATATTTGATTTTGAATTGTTGGGTGTGGTTGTGGGTAGAGTTTGATTTGAATATCATGATTAGTGTTATACTATGTTGTGCTTCATGCGTAGATTGACAAAATTGCTTCGATGTTGTTTACATTTGTAGTTATGTGAGTTTTTATGGTTCATGTAGTGATGTAGTAAGTTCTTTAGGTACCTATTGTTTCTTGATACGAGGGTGTCCTATGACTCGTAGAAGGGCTTATGGCCCTTAGTTACCCCTCGTAGGGAATAATAGTGACCCAAGGTTCCTTAACATTTACCATACGAGACCCACCTGAGGGTTGTAATGACCATTACAAACCGTAGTGGGGTCTCGTGAACTTGACTTGTGATTAATTTTGGTTACTGAAAATCGACACAAGCCAATCTATGACCCATAGTCACGGCTATGAGTCGTAACTGAGCCTCGTATCTGAGTTTGGTATAAACTTTTGCTAGAAACCTGCGAACTACGAGGCCACAGTATGACTCTAGTATCCACTACGAGTTGTACCAATTCCTCGTACCTGCAACTTGCAATTAGTGCAGTGTTGATTTTATTGAGTGTTTTCCTTTTGTTGTTGTTTAATTTTGTTCTTTTTTCTATTTTTTTATTTGTTCAGGTAATTTGGGGCTAATTGTTGGTTTGTGATGAATATTTCTTGTATAATGGCCCCCAAGAATAGAAATACGTCTATTCGGGCCTTCAATTGGAAGCTAAGAGATAAGGACTCAGACAACGAACATTCTGAGAGCTCAAATGAAGAACCAAATGTCCGGATAAACCCTAAGGCTCAGAGTACTCAAACTAGAGCTTAGACTGCACAAACTCATATGGATGTTGAGAGTACATCCCAGTCTAGCAAGAGGGAAGTGTGGTTTAGTCCGAGTCAGATGATGTGCCCCAGGGCGGAGGAGAAGCCAGTGCTCTGTCGACCCATCCATTTCTGCTGATGATCCTTAGCATCACCAATGGGGAAACGTGGGCATAGAGGCTATCTACAGGCAGGGGTTGGAACCTAAGAGGAAGGGGAAGCCCATTAGATCATTCTACGATGACCCTTGGTTAGTTGATTCAGGGTTGAGCCATGTCCCTGATTTGGAGGCTGACATAGATAGGCATGGGCTCCGATGGCTGACAGTGAAGCTAGGAAAGTACGCCGTGCTTCTAGTCTGACAATTCTATGTAGCATATGCAGTCACTATCCTTTGAGATCTTCCTAAGGGGAAGAAAGCTATTGATCAACGCTGGTTGAGAGAGGTTCTAGTTCGAGGCAAGCGGGTGTTCGAGGACAGCGGGTGAACATTTTAGAGGAAACCAACCACCAATTACAGTTTGGGCCTAATTACAGCGCGTCACAGTCCACAGCCAAGTATAACAGCCGGATTGATAAGATAAGATGCATGATTTGGAATAATAAGGAAAAGAGGACCGAGCTTCTAAGATGGGTGGCCAGTTAGATATTAGATATTGACCCTAAGGCTATATGTGTTACCACACACACCGAGTCCATCATGAAGTATTCTCTCTCCTTCCTTGCAAAATTTTGGTGGTCCATTATCCTATCTCACATTCGACCCACATTCATTGATAATTTCTTATTACAATGGAGTGAGCGGTCCTACTAGCTAGCATCTTAGTTGGCTATGATATTGATTTGGCCCATGTGATGGTCGAGCAGATGCACGATTCTGTACATCAGAGGATTACATCCATGTCCTTCCCTATCCTGATTCACAAGTTATACAGGGAGGTCGGTGTACGAGTCTCTCTCCATCCAGATCCACACATGAAGGCCTTTTACCTATAGATCCCAGCCTGATCAAGGATGACGAGAATTCGATGGCCCTCCAGCGAGCAACACCTCCTCCCATTTCTGAGACATTTCCTATTGAGCCATCTATAGAGGGTTCAACTCCAGCTGCCACTGCCACTACTCCTGCCGCACCAGAGCAGCCTGCAACAACTGACATCGAGATGGGTCCCCCTATAACTGCACCTACACCAGAGCTATCTATAACTCAGATTTCTTCTGCTGACTTTCCTATTATGTTTGCTATTACGTTTCAGGCTATGGTTCGTATGTTATCCGGGACTGAGGCCCAGCTAGCTCGGTCGATGCAGTAGATCAAACCTTGGGTCCAGCAGACAGTTTAGGCTTCGGAGGAGAGGTCCAAGGCATTCATCCTTTCAGTTATGGATTAGAGGATTTCTATGTTGGATGCCCGAGTTGACGCTTTTGAGGCCAGAGTTCAGAAGAAGCTTGATGGGATCCAGTCTGTTGACATGTCTACTTTCCAGCAGGAGTTGGTCAAGTTTAAGGCCAACTTGATTACATCACTAGCAATCTGATCACAACTCCATAGCAGGCACCACTGGGTGAGGATTTGATTAACCTATTTGATTAAAAGGATCTACCCTGTGCTCCCAAGAAGAGGCCTTTAGAGGATGCTGATATAAAGGAAAGACAGAAGAGGTAGAAGACGTCCGAAGAGGAAGAGGAGCTGGAGAGAACACTGATTGGATATGTTGCATGAACGACTAGAGAGAAGGCGGAGCATCAACAATCACAGGAGTGAGCTAGGCATTATACATTGGCTTATCTAGCGCAACTGCAACCCAAAATACTCCGGAGGAGGGAGCCACTCATGATCAGACAGATACCGGTGCTTGAGCACCTTTTGATGTTTGTTGTTTTTGACCTCTATTCTTATTACTGTTTTTGGTACATACTTTGAGAACAAAGTACATTCATTTTAGTGGGGTATGGGAAGTTATGCACTAGCCTTTAGTCCATAACTATCCTAGTTTTGATATCCCAATGTTTTCTTGTCGTGTTTCTCTTTGCCTTGTGGATGATTTTTATTTTTATGTTGAATCGACACATATTTAGGTGTTTTGAATAATTTGTTGATATATGGTGATTACTTATACGTACATGGTTGTGAATAGTATTTATGAAATGTTTTAATTTGGAAAATCGGTACCCATAAATTTTTTGTGATTGGTAGTTATTTTTGCTATATTGCATGTGTGAATGGTTTGGCAATGTTTGTTCTGACTAAGTGAAGGCAAGTTGATGCTTGAAGAATGATCTGTGTGTCTATGTTGACTATGTATGTAATGCCATGTGTGAGTGGGTTGAATGTTGTTGTATTCATGCAGTGTTTACTAATTCAGAACTTGCCTTGTTACCCTAAGTTGCACTAGAGACTGTGTGGATTAGGAAGAGATCTTAGGTCATTGTTCTTTAATTAAGTCCACTTTTGCCTAAATGACCCACCAAATGAAAGAGTGTACCCTTTGTTCCAAATGTTTGAGCCTCAAATGAACCTTTTCTTTCTTAATACCAAGCTAGCCTAACCTTATTTAGTGAAATACCTTGAAATTGGCTTTGGTCTATCCTTGAACATTGTGAACCTGGATTGAGGCAAAAAACATAAGTTGAGGGTGGCTACCAAAAGTGACCCTGGTTTGAGGATTGGATGTTGTGTACTTTACCTCAAGCTAAATTCCTAAGTTGAAGGTAACCTATATTGAGGTATAGTAGCAAAAATGAGGTGATTAGTTGGGAATAGAAGAAAGAATGGAAAGTCATGTACCGGATAAGAGAATAAAAGGAAAAAACTGTCTTAGTATGAGTTGAAAAAGAAAAATGAGTTGGAAAATAAGGAACAAGCTGAAAAATGAAAAGAAAATATCTAGAAAGCTTGAGAATGATGAATAAGGGAGAACTATTTAAGCATGGATGAGTTGTTAAGGTGAAAGTGTTGAAAAACATAGTTCAAGGTTGACCTTTAGCCACTAATTGCTCAAATTTCCCACTACAACATTTTTGGCTTTTAACCATGCCGACTAAGTGTGGCCTAAAATATGAAAAAATGTTGTCTTTAATCAAAGGCTACACTTTTTGTCTTTAGGCAACACTTTTGTGGGGGTGACCTAAAGAAGCGTAACCTTTGACCTTAGAGTACACTTTTTAGGTGTTGCCTAATCTACACTTTAAACGCATGGCCTATAAGGTACAAAAACAACACTTTGTAATACCTTGTATAGAAACACTTTTACTTCATACAACTACATCTTTAAGTGTGGCCTTTTCATATTTATTGGTTCCGCTTTTGAAGTGTAGCCATTTGTAGCATCCCTATGACAACATTTTAAAGTGCATCCTTTACTAATGTCAATGCCATAATTGACATTCCTATAGCTACACTTTTGAAGTGTTGTAACATTGGCTAAAAAGATCTTTATATACCAAAATTTTTCTTATTGAAAAATTATTTCTGTATATACTAATTACACTACACATAATTTATAAATTATCTCAAGCTCTAATTTTGCTTACAAATAATTAAATGTGTAAACTTGCAATAAACTTCAAATAATAATGCCTTATACTATAAATTCTTATAAGATAGTATTTTAAAGATGTGCATACTAGCAATAAATTCCACAAAATCAAATATATTTAAACTCTAAAAATAGTTCAAAAACTCTTCTTATCATTCACTTCAATAAATTAAATTGACTTGTGGCCACCATTCAAATTTGGCCCCTCGCATTTTCCTACACATTCAAAAAAACAATTTAGAGAGACATCATGCTCAATAAATGAAATGTAATAAGATTACAAGTATAAATAGAAGGCATAAGCAGGTAATTACATACCATCTACTCTTGATAGCAAATATGTGATTGCTCTGAAATTTTCATTTCGGAGGTTAATGACTACAAGTTGAAGTTACTGTAGTACACATTCTAATGTCATATACATGAATTGAGTTCAGATAGAGGAAAGAGAAGTATACAAACTTCTCTCTAAACACAATCACTATAATAGGAAGCTAATACCTTTACTGGTATCTAGCCACAAGAAGTATAGAGGCACTTCTTAATCACTGTGAATCACAGATTTCTATAATGAAAAATAATAAGAGCAAGGTCAATGTTAACACAACATACATATGTGGTCCATTAATCTCAAATCTTGTTCAGTTAGTCTTTATCATTCCTTGATCAGCGCCATCTCTTTAGACTTCAGACGATAACTTATGCCATAAATAATTCATTTATCATCTCATATGTATCTTAATTTGTACTCCTATAAGCTTTAAAGAGTATTCATGCAGATTTTATTTTAAAAGACATTATAATAGGAAAAAGAAATTTACATGTTGAAGATGAATATATTAAAAGATACCTGTCCAAGGGACTATTGAGCTGCTATAATAGAAGATATTTCAAAATTGTAGTTGTCTTTCCTTTGTGGGTTTCCGAACATGTCAGCACCCACACCATGGCCTAAGGAATTTAACTAAGTCAATACCACTGAAATTTACCACCTGTACAACACATTTTATGCTTGAGATGAATAATAATTGTACCTCAAAAGAAAATTTCTTCACACAGTTACAATAAAAGATTAAACAAATTCATGTAACTAAACTCAGTTAATGATTCAAATTAACATAGTCAAGTCTGCAATATTGAGACAATCTATAAAAGAAAAACCATCAACAGTAGCATTATTATATCAAATTATACCTGTGCGTTAATAAATAAGGTTCCAATACACTTCACTAAGCTTCCTAAATTTGTAAGCAAGCAATTATTAGTGTCATATGAGATATGGTTTACAATTTACAACATATATTAAATATTATTGAAAAAAGAGTAAGAGATAAAACAAAAAGAAAGGTCAAATTACCACATTACTTTGATGGACATTTAGCGACTACAATTTTCAGCTACAAACTCTTGGCCTTCTGACAAGATTATTTACCAAGCTTCTACATTTTGCTATTTTCGAGTATATATTTTGGGATTTGTCTTCATAGACGCAATATAGCTTTGAGAAAATGTTAGCTAGAGGAATCCATATACATGAAAAGGAAGTAGGTAAAATTTCAAGAATAAAATTGCAGAAAAACAATTAAGGAGCTGTATGATAATAGATAGAAAAAGATAGGTTGTACCAATTAATGATATTAGAGAACAAATTCGCTAAAATAGGCAACTTCAATTGAGCATATACACAACTAAAAGTCAACAATCGGTCTTTTTTTTTGGAGGGAGACGCAGCAACACAGAACACCATGAAAAACTAAAGTTACTGTCTCAAGCACACATCTATGTATTTCCCCAATAAACTAAAAATATGGAAAAATAAAGGTAGAAATATTAACATTAGGAACAGAGGTGATAAAAGTTGTCGAGAACAAATTAAACGAAATACAACAAAACATGAAAAGATAGAGCAAGGAGATGATATTTACCTTACTACAATACCCATAGAGAAGAAAAACTCCTCCATAAAAGAAATACAAATTGTTGAATTTGTACATCTTGAGTAAAACTCGCAATGGATGATTGTGTCTGAGAAAGATGAAGATGGAAGAAGACGATAGAAATAATGAGGTGAAAAGAACTCGAGGCATTCGAGCACTTGATGCATTGAATGACAAAAGTATCTGTAGTTGTTAAAATTTTTTACTATTAAGAGCACACATTGATACCTTACTTTTACTCTGAGTAACTGTTCTATATATGTAAAAAGAAAAAGGTCTAATATGATTTACACAAATTAAATAGATGAAGCAAATTTGTAGTTCTTATTCACAATTTAATAAAGAATAGGGCAACCCTCCTTAATCATGCCTCTAGTTGTTAGACAAGAAGCATAAGGACATCCATGAAGGTCACTTCCCCACCAGTTAACAATTATGTTCTCCAAGCCTAAAACACACATATATATATACATATAACGACTTCTATAAATGCCAAACCAGCATCAAGTGCACCTGAAAGAACGTAGTTATGACGCTGCCGCCAATACGGCTAATATCGATGAACAACAAATCCAGATAAGAACCATACGATGATCTAGGTAATGTAGTTCACAGCCGTGGCAGGTGGCATCATCCCTATTTCTCCTATTAAAACTGACATGTTATTGAGTTTGATCCATTCCTATAGGAAGTGTAAAGAAAAAGGCAATGAGACAACCTGTAATAACTCCCCACCAAGGTAACCGAAGTTGCTCATTGTAATATTATAAGCAAAGATAGTGATTGTAATGTTCGCAACAAGAATGCACCAAACCCCCACTTAAATACTTGTTTATACTTGCTCATTAGTCTAGTATGTCTGTCCATTTTCTCCTCTTTGAAGCTTGATTTGCTCTGCCCCTATATCTCCCTTCTGTGAAATAAAAGAACATGCATGATAGTAGCACTGAGAGTAGCAAAGGCAACACCATAAGTAATCATGAAATATGCACTAAGATAAAGATGTCCTAAGTGCTTGTAGGCAGCAATATCAAGATGAAAATTAGAGTCAATGATACTTGATATGTTGTAAACTTGGCCCGTGGAAATGAACATTTCATCAAAGAAAATTGGGGATGTATTGGCTTTGAAGACATCTAGCCCATAACATGTTGGAGTCAAAACATACATAACAAATATGAATCCAGCTGCAAAATTAGTGTAGCAAACTACAGGCTAGCTAATGAGCTTCCATGGTACGACGAATAGAGGACCAGTCAAGGCCAATAGCTCACAAGCCACTTTAGGCCTGAACCGAGTTGTTGGACTAGCACAAATTTGGGAATGATCCAACATATCAATGACAAAGATGTCAACATTGATAACCAATAGCCAGGGAAAATATAGTATGCAAACTGCAGATAAAGGCTACTATGAAGAACTGAGTATGCATTAGCCTTCCTTTGGGATGTTCGTCTTTCTCGTGTAAAATTTAGATGAAAAATCATCTATATCATTATACAACCAACTTTGAAAGCTACCAAAAGGTACCACCACGGTTACACCAAACAATTGGTTCTCTATTAACAATAGTAAAATGTACTAGATTCTTCTCCATAACTATATGTTTTCTTCCATTCTAAATTGTTTATTACTATTAAAGATGGCCAAGAACTAAATGGAACATAGAACTACTAGAAACTACAAAACTATTCCTCAACATCAAGCTAGTTGGTGTTGGCTGATGATAAATTTTTACTAGTTGTAGTTTGGTTGCCAAGGTGCAACTACCCTCATTTATTTGGGCTTGGTACCCACAATGCGAACAATCGTACAAACAAATGGGATGTAGAATGAATTCAAAATACAAGATAGATACTCAAAGTTAAATGAAAAGTATCTGAGAATCTAAGAAATGTCATAATTTTAAATTTCATCCTCTCCGAAACAACATAATACACTCAAAAAGAGTTTATTGAGACAAAATAATTGACTTACATTTTGCTAGCTTTGCAAGCTTCTCAGAGGTTTGATGTATTCCAAAACCAATTTTGGAGGCTCTTCTATTGAACACCGATTGCATAGCAACAGTGGTCCTCTGTTCCTCCGATTAGAAACACTATTAGTGCTGCTGATAATTGGCCCATTCTGAACAGACAAAAATCACTTCTTTAACCTCTCCGCTATACTCTGAAACTCCTGAATCCTATCCCCAAATGATGCACTCCCTACTTTCACAGGTATTTTCAATAATAATCTCTGAAATTATGGTTTTTGAATAGACTAACAAATCGATCTGAGATCAAATCGATCTATGTTCCATGTGAATTCAAAAATTGACTGGATCTCTCTGAAGAACCCTAGAATTGCGAGATCCAAAAACCTTCCCGCAGGAGAATCAGACTGACGGTTTGGTGATAAAAGCCTTAGGTCGATTGAATAATTTGCAGATCAGAAGCTGGCGGTGCCAGAAAGGCTGAGTTTTGGAAAAAATTGATGCGGTTGATGGTTTAAATCTGAACCAAATTACCATGTGAGGCAAAAATGCTTCCAAATGAAAACTTATAAATCGAAATGCGGCAATGAACCCAGATGGAATACCGGAGTTTTTTGAGGGTTTTTTTCTTTTCCATTTGGATGAGTTAATTTTGGTCACTAGAAAAGGAGGGAAAGTTAAAAAAGTTGAGGGGTGGAATATTTCAGTGAAAATTATAACACCACATTTATAAAGTGTAGTTTTTAGAATTATAAAAATGACATACTTTAAAAGTGTAGTCATTTGTGTAAATACATGTTGCCAATTATATGATGATGTGACAACGCTTATAAAGTGTAGCCTATACCACTAATGTATACGCTTTAGTGTTGCCGATATTATTGTTGCCAAAAGCTAAAAACTAAGGCTACGTTTTAAAACTGTACCCAAAAATATTTTAAACAACATTTATAAGTGTTGTCTAGATTTAGTATAGCCTTA